>JACCIB010000052.1:842500-1088320 GCA_018906965.1 Philotrypesis tridentata
TTATGTAAATAGCTTACTGGCCGACTACTCCACGCGCGGCAACTCTATATACAGAGTCCAACCCCCGAAATCACTCGAATTCGCGCGTGTAACAACTCGCAAGAGAGCGTAAAAGAGCCGACCCCACAGGCGCTGCTGCGCAGAGAGACTCGACGGCGGTGGCGACGACTACGACTACGACGACGACGACGACGACTACTACTACTACTACTACGGGCGAGGAAAAGGAGCATCAGGGAAAAACACACGAGTAAGTAGTGTGTGCGTATAGGGTTCGCGACGACTACGCGACGTGACTAAAAATAGAAATGAACAAATTGCCGGACGAGTGACTAATGCGTTTCGGTTGTTCTCCCGCGGGGGTTAGAGTGAGAGAGAGAGAGAGAGAGAGAGAGAGAGAGAGAGAGAGAGCGAGAGAGAAAGCTTCTCTGATGCTCAAAAGACGAGGCGAAAAGAGCCGACGGACGAAGTGCCTCATCGCCCACCCGAGTGCTAATAAATTACACCGCCTCTGTCTGTCTCGTTCTTTGCCGGACTACTACTACTACTATACTACTATCTACTACTGCTACTACTGCTATTACTACTACTACTACTTCTCGTCGGATTATGGAGAGACGCTTGTAAAAAAAAAGGCTAAAGGTCAGATTGGCCAGTGCGTCGTGCGTGTGTTCGTCTGCCTTTGCGCCTTTTTACTCTATAATACAGATATACACAGCAAGTGCATATAGCTCTTTCAATTATGCTCGGCGCAGAGAGAACAATAAATCGTCGAGCGATTTTTTCCGCTGTAATTCATGTAACAAGCATCGCGCCGCACGGCATTTCCTCGATAAAACGCGCTTATGCATTCGCACGTATAGTCATGGCAACAAACAGAGAAATTTATGCACCTGGGAGAGTGTGAGAGAGAAAGAGAGAACAAGTCGCCTCCCTCGTGTATACGCATTGTTACGCTTCGGTTTCTTCACGCTCGATTTCTTCCCTCTACTCCGACAGCAGCAGCAGCAGCCGCTCGCTATTTTCCCTTTTATTATTATTCGCCACCATCGGCCGTGTGTACATTTTAAAAATCGAGCTGCACAGCCTTCTTTTACTTTAACGACCGGCGCGCCTCTCTCTCTCTCTCTCTCTCTCTCTCTCTCTCTCTCTCGATCGGCTCGTATTTACAAGCTTTTACCTGCGCGCGCAGAGATTGCTCTTATACCGCTTTTTCCCCGATACCCCCTCAACTCTCTGCTTGCGTGTCATCCGTGAAATTTTCTCTCGGGGCGCTAAACACTACGCGCGCGCGTGTATGAATAAAAACAAGACTCGATCCTATATCAGACCAGATAATCACTTATCCAAACTCGAGCGCCGCCGCCGGGGGGAAAAAAAGAGTATAAAGCCGCGACTCGAGCGCACAGCTCCTGACCGAATGAATCAACGCGACGAGCCGAAGAATTCGCCTCCTCTCTCTCTCTCTCTCTCTCTCTCTCTCTCTCTCTCTCTCTCTCTCTCGCGCGCGCGCGCGCACCCGATTATGCGACAAAGAAGCCATAAAACACCGAGAGACCGGTGTCTCTCTCTCTCTCTCTCTACGTCTGCCTCCTACCATCACCACTGCGCTTTTCCTTTTTGGTTTTCCCGCATTGTGGCCTGCGACATAAATCACGGGATTTTCTGTTCGTGTGCGTCGGCGGCGGCGGCGATACTAATACCGGAACGAAACGCCAAGAGGACCGCCAGGTTCGCTTGCTCTTGTTCTTGTTCTTCCTCTTCTGCTTCTCTTCTCCGCTCGCTTTTTTTCCAGACTATTTTTATTGCGTCACTTATTCTCGTATACTTTCTTTTTACACGCCGTTTCCTTATGCGGAGAAAATACCCCGCGCCGCCGGGATCAAGGAACTTTGGGGTGTCCTTTCCCATCCGTCCACTTTGCAGATAAATCGCTTCGCGCTGATTCTTTGCGGGTGTATATACAGTCTGATTACGTAAGGCTCGTGCGATTTCGATCGGTTTTCCACGTGCCACACGTGTGCGTATACCTATAGACACATATAGCTTTGACGTCAGAGAGTATAGGGTAGGAGCTGGCGAGAGAGGATCGATCGGAAATAAAACGTTCTAATTTCGAAAAGAGGTGTCAGGCAATCAGGGCTATTATTTTCTCCCCGGCGCATAACAATGAGAGGAAGGGATGACTAGGCGGGAAAATGCCTTTTCATATTGGTTTGCTCGAAACGACTCGATGACTCTCGATTATACAAAAGAGCGAGCGATACGCATCAAACTCTCTTTCTCTCGCGCACGTGCTTATTAATCAGGCGGCGGCGGCAGCGGCGCTCTTTCGCCTCTGTATACGTATACGTATATCCATAACCGAAGCGTATACTTATACATCAAAGCCTAATTAAAAGCCAACCTTTCAAGCGCTTCGTCAAAAAAGGGAACATTTCAATGCGCCTGTATTATAGGGGAAACAAAGAAAAAATACATTCCATCACGCGAGAACGAGATGACGCGGCTAAAATAGCCAGACGTCAATTGTTTTCGGAGGTGTGTGTACATGTAGAGAGCTGCCGGCCCGAATAAACAATGATGCGGCGGCGGCAGCGGCAGCGGCAGCGTCCGCCTCTCGCTCTCGCTTCCAAACAAACGGATGTGCGCGCGAACGCGCGTAATTAATGCGCCGCATCCCGAAGCTCCGGCTCGCTATATATATGTGCTGTATACAGCCATTACAGCCGAAAGCCCCGATCGAACGGCCTCATCTTCCGATTCCTTCCAAATACCAGAGAAAATACAGTCCACACGCGCTACGTTTATTAACACGTCCATATCAACCCCTCCCGCGCGCGCGCGCGTGCGATAGGGAATGTACGAGGCGCATATAGCGCGGGGGAATGGAATACGTATAATACACCGTTATCAAGATCGCGTGAATTAACGTTACGTTTCACTTTGTTTTCTCCCGTACTCGGGGATTGGCTCTTTCTCTCTTTCTCTCTCTCTCTCTCTGCCTCACTCACTCATCAATCTTCGAAAACATACATGACTATGCAAATAGCGCATTGTATGTAACGCCGCGTGTAAAGACCCATAGAGCGCGTTATATATACATTTACACACATACACGTGAGCAGCGGCGCGATCTACTGTATATATGATGCTAATCGCGAAATAGCGCCTGTATCGCTCGAATTATCTATGAGTCAATGGCGAAGCCGCGCGCGGGTGTGTGTGTGTGTGTGTGTGGGGCGTTGATCAGTTTGTTTCGCTTTTATATCTTGTTTTTTCTTTTTTAATTTAATATTCCCCTCTCGAAAGCGTATACGCGCGTGTACAAAACCCGAATTTTCGCGATGCTAACGAGGCTCGTTTCGGAGAAGCGAAGGTGACCGCGCGCTTGCGAAGGAGAGAGAAAAAAAAATAATTTCGCGGCGCGCGAGAAACATCGGTCTCTTATCTCTCAATTACATCGAGCGAATGAAAAGCCGCCGGTGGATATAATATATCGTCCGCACGAAATCGGCCTGTCGCGAGACAGTAATTTTAATTAGGGAAAAGATTGCGCGCGCTAATTGCGTGTAAAACTCGCTCTTGGAAAACCGGCGACTCTCGATAAGCTGATGTATATGTACAGTGTACACCTCTCTCTCTCTCCCTCTCGTATAATTTTCGCGCGACAACCGGCCGATATAAGTGTGTGCGTGTATACACTATACGAAATACGTGTATATAAAGTCTCGCATGAAAAGTTACCCTTTAAAGCGCGCGCGAGATATTTTCTACCGATATTACAGTCAGCCGGTTTTATCACACGTGAGTCACTCGCGACAATAATAACAACAGCGATGCAAGGGTTGTTGCGGAAGAGGGAGGGTGGAGGGGTGGGGGAGGGGGTTATAGTGGACGCGTTTGTTTAATCTCTTTTTTTTTCGTTTTTTTTTTCGTTCGGCCGGGACGTGCGGACGAGTCGCTGCAACGGGCAGGTGATCGCCGGGTTGATTGATTTATGACTGTTGATAGAGCGTGATAAATAGCCGATTACTCGGCTTCTGTGTCGTCGCTTCGCCGCGCGCGGGACGTTGTTACTCTCGACGTTGGCTCGAGTGACTCGTCGGGGGGATGTGCTGCAAGCAGCAGCAGCAGCGGCGGTGGCGGCGGCGGCGGCAGCGCTGCACTTGCTCGCGGCCGGGGGAAAATGTAGTTTTTACAGGCCGACCTTGCATATGCGCGCGTCTTTAAAGTTAAGGTCGAGGAGAGTTTGCATATTTAATGGAGTGCGCGAGCATTAAATGTACGTCTGTAAATTTAGCGTGCGGTAGGTCAGCTGCCCGTGTAATTTATGTATGCGCGCGCGCACGCGGCGTTACAGGGCGCGCGCGAAAAAAGACGTGATGAAGCGTGTCATTTGAGGAACAGACTGCCGCGGCCGATAGTAATTTTGATAACGCGAAATTTACCGCCGATAGTAAATATCTATGTATAGGGTAGGCAAAGAGTAGACCGCAAGGCTGCAGCGCTCCTTTCGTTTTGCAAGAGTCGCGAGAGAGAGAGAGAGAGAGAGAGAGTCAATGAAATAATGAAGCGTAAATCACAGGCCTCTCGCGAGTCCGGCGATAAATTCCGTCAAAAGCACTTTTTCACCTCTTCCAGGGAAGGAACAAAAGTTTCTCCCGCCGCGGCACAAACTGCAAGTCTACAGCAAACAACGCGTCATCACGCGACCTGTACCCTCTGCTCTCTCTTATTTCCGAGAATGAAGTTTTAATTTCGCCGCCGCGAATATCGTCCCCCTTCATCTTCGACCTTTATAACGAGCCTCGTCCCTTCTGCTGCTCTATACAGTATGCAGTAAGTATACGCACACAGACACACGTATAGCACCCGTTGTACCTGCCAGGCGGACGTCGATCAGCCGCGTGAATTTACCTCGTAGAAACTGTCGACATCAAGCGCGCGCACGTATAGCGTGTGTGACAGGGTATTATGCACTTTACACGCGCTCGGATCACTCGCCTTTCGAGATCGCCTCGTGTTCGCGTTATTTTTTGACCTAAGCTGTTTCTGCAGCGCCGACCGAACATTTAAATTGCTCGCACTATCTCGCGTCGTGGTTGCACTTTTTCACTTAACGAAGTTTTAAGAAAATCTTAAAAATAGGTTCTAATCCCGATCAAAGCTTATAATTCAGTCGTATTATTATTGTTTTATTTTTTAATAAATTTATTTTTGCGAGTATAGAGTTTATTGTTTTTGGAAAAATCTTTTGTTGTTTTTTTTTAATTTGATTGATATTTCAAAACCACATCAGAGCACAAGATTGACAACTAACATTATTTGCTTACTTCTTCCTCGCATTAAAAAGTTCCATCGCAACTTCTGAACAATGTTTGGTTCAACTCGTCGTATACGATTTTAATGCTATACAATAATACTTAAAAAAGGAATTTTGTAATTTCAAGCCCCTTTGAGGGCGGAGAGGTTGAGCAACTCTCAGGTCTGAGGACGTGTCCTTAACGAGTTTCCTCAAATATTTCCCATAAAGCGTGTTCCGGCAAATCATCCTCCAGTCATTCCTCACCTCTCGCAATATGCATACGGCAGTGCGCGCGGGGTCTATTTCTCGTGGAGCGAGAGCGACTCCGGCGGTCAAAGTAACTTAATAACGAGCTGAGCGCATGACCAGCGGAACACGTTGCACACCTTTGACTGCTGTCTGATGGTTCCGCGACACGCACACGCGCAGAAACTTGAGAGACAGATTAGAGCTGCGCGAACGGCAAAAGCTTGCGTTAGAAGCCCGTTTGACGCTATATAACGTTAGATCAAAGTGCTGTGTGTTGCTGCGCTGCTACTGCTCGGGTGCTGATTTATCGGTATAGCGGCCGCGGGGCGGGGGTGAGCTGCAGGAGGGCCTTTTAGCGGCGGATGCCTCGTATTTCACTTTGGATGGATTTTGGCGGCTGCTGCTCTGCGGCTTATTGGACGATTAATGGGATGTAGGCTTGATTCAAGCTTTTTTTCCATTCGCCAACATTGCGCGCGCGCACGCGATGTATCGAGGGTCGTTCAACTCGATCTCCCTTACGTATCGAGGATTACTTTATTGGGAAGACGACTCAGGCTCGCGATCTGGCTTTTCGGTTATACGTCGATAGCTGCATGCAGTATTTGCAATTACGTATATACATATATTGACATGCGCTGCATACAATGTGCAAGTGCATGCAAACCCTGTGAAAAAATAAAATAGAAAATAAAACACGCAGGTTATCTTATACACCTTGTAATCCAAGTGCTGATTGCCGCGAAGGTCGTTTTAGCAGCAAAAGATAGCGAGAGGAAGAGAAGCAGCTGCTATTACACTGGAGGCTGACAATTCAATCGTAAAGTTGGCGGGATTGCGCTCTTTTTGTGTCCGCCGGGGTCCAACGGTAGTTCCGAGCTCCGCCGATTAATTTCGCGGCGCTCGCGGCGGCGAGTCTGCGTGTAATCTTCGAGTGCTTCGGCAGAATTACGCCCCGCGCGGTAGACATATATACAGTGTAGAGTTTGTAGTTAGGACTGCGAGGCTCGTTTGCCGCTTTGGCATTACGCGCTGCGCTTTTTCATCTCCCCCCGTCGTGAGAGATGGAATCGAGGGATGATGATTAGAGGCGTGAGATATTCTCTCCTCGTGGGCTTCGAGGCGTAAGAAAAAACAACAACAATCGTGCTACTTTACAACTTGTTTACCAACTCGTGCACGCGCTGTTCTGCTCTAATTAAAAACAAGCTGGCGCATCCGGACCTTCGTAGGGAAACTTTCCGCTGATTAACGGGACGCGCGCGGAGAAAAATGTCGAGTAAACTTTGCGCGCGGTGGCTGCGTGTAAAACTTGTGTGCACTGTACGTACAGTTTTTTGTCGATAAGAATTCCTTCACTATAGAAATACTTGCAGCCAAGTACGTTGAGTGGCAATAATTGAAGGTCTTTATTTTAGCTTTCATCCATCCAACTCATACGGTGTAAACTCTACGTGGCGAGGCTGTAAAGTTTTCTCGAGATGTCTCTCCGCGTACGCGTACGCATGATTGCGCGGAAAAATAGAAAGTTTTTCCTCGAAACAACGCATGCATATGCATAGAATTGTCATGCGTTGCGAATCTCGAAAAATAATAGAGACCGAACTGCAGTTCGGAATGAAAAACGAAAAAGTGTAGAACGGGAGGAAATTATTAACGCGTAGCGAGGACTGCTTCCTGACAAAGGGGACGACGAGGGGCAGCTGCCACTGGAGACACACCGTACGCGTCCGGATACCAATCTGTTCCATTTCTTTCGACTGCCACAACGAGCACTCGATCCATAAATATGCATTAAGAGCACGCAGGCTGCATTAATTGCGCGCCTCTCGTGGAACTGTATTAACGCCGCGTCGAAACTGCGGCGTTTCCACCCCCAAAAAGTTTCCAAATCGATTTTAAAAGGCTGTGCGAGTGGGACGCTGTACAGTATACGCATAGTAGTGAATTGTGCGGGACAATCGCGGCAATGAGTGAACGGATCTCTCTGGCCGTTGAGTTGGGTGTAATTGCTCTCGCTCGTTTTATCGGAATATACGTACACACAGCGCAGTTCGCCGTTCACGGGGTTAATGGCGAAACGTAAGGGGGACGACTCCGGTGTCTCCGTATTTTCCATCGCTGCCGCAGAGATGATGCGATACAGTGGTCGCGCGCGCGCACTCGAATTTACATGCGAAACGTGCGGGAATAAATTAAAATACATAATTCCCGCGCAGTAGTGGTCGACGGTAAGCCGCAAAAAATAACGCAGCAGCCAAGTTTCGAAACGAAAAGAGCTTCTCTCTCTCTCTCTCTGTCTCGCCAAATTGAATAACAAACACGCACTGCAGCAGCGGCGGAGCTTGGAGCGAGTGAAAAAAGCGTATCTGGAATCTCGCATTATGTTCACAAACAGTCGTGCGCGCGCGTATATGTGAGCATTGATATTTTACGGCGAAGAGCCTGGATAGAAAGAGAGGCGAGAAAAAGCGAGAAAAAGGCCATCAGAATGTCTTTTTAAGCCCGCCAGCTCCCATTAACCTCGAGACAACAAAGTATGTAACGTGTCGCCGCGCATTATGTATAGAATATATCCAGCGTGCATGTGTGTGCGCGCTGCACACAGGCGCGATTCTCCGCTGCGATAACTGCCGCGCGCTGCACCTTATATGCGGATTTATGCAAATAAGCTGCTGAAGCTTCTTCTTCTTCTTCTTCTTCTTCGTCTTCGATCTCTTTGCGCGTGTTGCTGCTGCTGCAGCTTTTTGCATCGGCCGGAGAGAGTGAGAGGAAAACAGTATTAGCGAGGTAAACGTTGACACATTAGCGGATATATCCCCTGTTTATTGCTTTAACATAATGGCACGCCTTCGATTATCCGAGTCAACAGTTTCGCGAGCGCACGCGCGGCCGCAAAGTAGTATATACACACACTCGAGAGATCGTTTGGAATCGCGGCTATATACACTCTCGCCTCAAGTTTATTGAAATTCAACACAGCTTTCAGCAAGAAAATGAATAACGAATTACCCGCAGCAGATACAGCTGGGATGTTAATGCTCCAAGCGATGGGTCAATATACTCTCTCTCTCTCTCTCTCTCTCTCTCTCTCTCTCTCTCTCTGTCTTTCTCTCTTTCCCCCGATGTGTGTGTACGTATATATATGCGTGCAGTATACAAGCTTCACAACTCGAATAATGAAAAAATAATCGATGCGCTCGTGGCATTGTTTATGCAAGGACTGCATGCATTCTCGCGGATTATATTTAGTCGGATGTGTGCAAGCAAGCTTATCGAGAGAGTCGAGTGCAGGAGAGGGAGATATAAACAAAGCGCTTTGCTCGTTCTGCCCTATAAATATCGGCAGTTTGTATTACGTGTATAAGTGGCGAGTATAAGTGCATGCACGCGTGACGAGAAAATCAGATCGATCTCCCACCGAAGCCGGCATTAAAATAATAATTCTGAGCCGGAGATAGTCATTTATTATTGTCGACGAGAGGCGCGATCATCCTCCCTCGAGCTTTCTTCGCATTATCGGCGCGGGAAAACGCGGGCTCGGATTTTCGCGCGGCGATAAATCGCCCGCAGCGCGCTTCTGTCGCCGTGTGGATATAAGTATGTGTTATATACACGGATAGTCGAACACTGTACGTGTATAGGCGTATAGGTATATATAGACGCGCGTTATGCATAATGACTGCGCGCGCGCAGCTCGTCATGCATGCAGCGCTGCGACTGCGCGTCGCTTATTTACGACTGGCATATAATTACCCGACGAGCGAGTAAATCCAAGGTCGACGACGCGAGTATTGTCATTTTCTCTCTGTCTGCGCCGACGCTCTTCGCTTCTGATGCCTCTTCTTCTTATTCTTTTCGAGCGCGCTACTTTTTGTGTCGAGGCTCTTTTTTATTCTGTTTCTCTTTTTTGCTTCTTATTATTTTACTCGATTGAATATTGATAGCGGGAGGACAATCTGTTTGCAAACAAACTCAATGGCTCTTTATCGTCTCTGCTGGAAATGATGAACGACGAGATGTTGCTACTTCATTTTCAAGTTGAAAAATTATGGTGTAATATATTGTCGCTTGCGAGCTTTTCAATCCTATACCTCGGCGTTATGGTGAAATCAGTTATAAGATAGTAAACAAAGTATAACCGAATCTGAAAGTATAGTTGTTTTTTATCGAGTATAGATTGGAATTACAAGTGCATACTGAATACACGACATTTGAACGTCAATAGCCTGGAAACTCAACTGCTAAATACGTCGTGCGCGTCATGTTTATATGCTAATACAAGGAAACTCAAAGATAAATTCTTGTTTTTTGGTCTTGTTTTCATATATACTATATAATTATTCAAATTATTAAATTATCCTTGAACTTAACACTGCTATATTAATTTATGAGACTTTTGACAATTATTTTACCAACTCAGTATTAATGATGAATTATGTAAAATGACGTGAAATAAAAAATCCATCAAAACACGTGATAAGCATTAATTAATTTTGTACAAATGTAGCAAAGCCTTAACTGTACTTAAACTGTACTTAAACATTTGCGTACGCAGTTACTTCATTAATAAACCCTTAAAATTTTATTTCATACATTTACAAGATTATTGCTCAAACGTAAATTTCAATTTTATTCCACATAAACAGACATTCTTTCACCAACAAGGATCGAAGGCGCGCGATCTTAATTATAGACGCTTTTAGTGTGTTGATTTTAGCCGGAAAAGTTTCCATTTAATTAACACGTCAATGAATAAAATGGTCAATTTTCTACCAGGTGGTATTATTGAAAAAGAGAATCGTTAGGAGGCATTTAATAGAGCCTTCACGTACAGCGGCAGCTATTAAATCATAAAGTTATACGACAGGCAAGAAACGTGTGCTTGGTCAAGCTTGAGCACATGCAGTTAAAAACGAAATTTCGTCGTCGCAGATACATTGGTTTGCATAAATCGGCACTCACAACTCGACAATAGTGAGCGAAGAAAATCTAATTTGCTTATTCAGAAATTTTTTTTCCCCGCGCATACTCGTGAAAAAGTCCTGGCCTGCTGCTAAGAAAAAAAGGAGCGGAAAAGAAGCGCGGAATTGGTGCCGAGGACCCAATCTCGTTCCTCTCTCTTTCGTCATTTTTCGCTCGCGCTCGCGCGCTTACAGGAATGTTTTTGCCGCCTCGGAAAATTCGATGAATTATTGATGGGACGGATTGAAAGTTGAAAGAGAGGCAAGCGCAAGTTGGAGCGAGCGGAAAGAAGAAAGAGAGAAAAAGAAAAATGGAAGGTACTGCGCGGCGTATGTAGTGCGCGCTTGACCATTTTGTCTTTTAACTTGCAAAGTAGGCACGTGCCTCGTCGCGATGCCAGTCGAGGATATAGCCGACATTTATCACTTTTTCTCTGTCCGTCTGGTTTTTTCCTCTGTCGGTGTATATTTTATTGCTCCGCCGTGTCGCGTGTAACGACATTGTCGTCGTCGCGGCGCGCGCGACGATTTCAGCTAAGCCGGGAGTTTCGCTGCGCAGCGCGCCGTATCTGCAAACACATGCATTGAGAGGCGAATTATTGTTCAGTCGGCGCAACGACGCTTCGATAAATTAATGGACGACGGCGGCGAGTGCGTCGAACCGCGCAAACCTGTTCCTGCGTGCGCAGTCTCGCTCTTGTCTCGCGCGTAGATTGCGCCGTCGTGTTATTGCGCGCGCGCGCGCACGTACAACACGCTGAATTCGATGAATCGCTCTCTACGCGCCAGGACGATAATGTGTTGCCTTTACAAGCGAGCCTAACCGCGCACCGCGGCTCTGGGGATTACGTGAAAATTGAAAAAGAAAAAGAAACTCGGCTTATAGCGCCGAGATTTCTAATGGAGGACAGGCGCGTTTGCGTATGTATTACGCTCTGCGCACTGCAGATCGCATAATAAGCCGCTCGAAAAATGTCTGCGCTGACTCGGAGAGAAAGAGCGCGAGCGGTCTGTAAAAGTGCAGGCATAATCCCGCGGCGCCATGCGGTGTAATTACAGAAATAAAAGGATTCGTGTTCTTTATTAGAAGCCATATATTTTAAATTGTGTTCGAAAGCGTCCGCGAGATAAATGAACTGATGTAAGTGCTTTTCCAGGAGAGAAAGGGGGAGGCTCTTAACGATGTTACGATGGGCATTTTTGCACGCACAACACGTGGGAGAGCCTTTGCAAGTGCCCAGGTGGAATTGAAGCCGTCGATGGTGTATCTTAATAGGCTAAAAATATGTATTCGCTCTATTTATTCTCCTTCCTTTCTTTTTCTCGCGAGAGAGCGCCGCGCGTGAGAGGAATGCGTACGACGGAATAATTAAGATGTTGTGATTGCCAAGTGTGTGTGTGTGTGTGTGTGTGTATGCGCGTGCTGCACACGCCTGTGTTATTGTTTATGATGGAGTGCTATTTCTATCACATATATTATACGGCAGGAAATAATTAGTTACAAGTTTCGACGAGTGTATATAACATTCACGAGCTGTTACGTTGAGAAAGATTAGGCCGTAGCTCATATTCAATCTCTCGAGAATCCGTTTAATTAGCTTAATCACTTTATTATGCGCCGACACGCGTTTAATCACTTCATCAAACGCGTATGCTTTATGCGAAAGTAACTTTCATTAACCGAGACACTCTTCTTTTTGTTACAGGTGAGACGTATATACCGGTCGACGCCCGCAGCTGTACTCTAGCAATCCGCACTTTGGTATAAATAAGTGTATACGAATAGCGAAACGCGCTATAAATTTATGAATCCTCCTTTTTGATCGATTGAAATCAACTGCGCGCTCCACTTATGTACGCGCACAGAATTTCTTCTACTGCCAGCCGCCGCGTCGTTAAATAATTAAAGCTCTCTCGCGGCTAAAAAAGTGTATAATGTGCACGGACGCAACAAGAAAACATATATAATTGCAGCCGAGTGTCAACTCTCGTACGGATCTGTTTGGCTCCTGCGCAGCTGTCGGGCTGTTGATTTGTCGAGTCTCGCGCCCCGACAACATTCCGACGTCTTACCTCAGAAGGAAAGCATCATTTGCATTTCGAAAGCGCGCGTTTTTGCGCGAGGCTTTTCCCTCTAAAAGGCCATTTTTCCGGCTCGCCGCCGCCGCTACCGCCGTTGCCGAGCGCGCGCTTGACGGATTGATTAATTGGCCGATCGTTATAGCCGCTAATGATGCTGTGTTTTTTTTCGCTTGCACAACATTCGCGCGCGCGCGTCGCCCCGGACAATTAAGTGGAAAAAAAATGTTCTTTCACTTCTCGGAACACAATGCGTCAGTATACGCTCCTTCGTGTGTAGCACGCAGTGCGCCGAGTACACAGAGTGGACCAGAGCAGAGCGAGCCGATGAAACATAAACGCTCTGTAGGAGAGATCCGCAAGATGTCAACCGTATAATCAATTGCCTCGAACGCGCGATTAATCACGTCCATCGATTATCAATCAAGTCGCTGACTCGCCTCATAGAAAGCTCCGGAAAGTCGCCGCCGGGGAAAAAAAGCAAAACTAGACGATCAGCGCGCGCGGAGAAAGAGTCTCTCTCCAAAATCACGTTAACTTGCTTATAGACTCGTTGTGTGTATAGAAAAGATCGGGTGTGCGTTGCGTCCCTCTGCGAAAATCTCGGCAAAAAGTCGGCGGCTCGAATAGCCTTTGGAAAATTTTATCCGGCCGCCAACGGCGGCGACGACGACGACGAGACTTTTACCTTTCCTCCCACGTCCTCGAGGGGTCAAGACTCTCCCCTCGATCGACCCCTATTTTTTTCTCTTCGGATCACCCCGCGTCCGCGTTTTTATCGTGCGCGCTCCCGGCGGCGGCGGCGGCGGACGATCGAGTATATAGTGTAGCACTGCGACGCTAATGCGCCGCGGCAAATAAGCAGTTAACCTCAATTAGGCGGCCGCCGCTCTCGCAAACACGTGGCGGCGGCGGCGGCGGCGGCGGCTCGTCGGCTGCTTTTTCGCGCTGTGTGTTATCTGCGCTCTTGGCCTAGCTCGAGTCTCTCGCTCTCTGATGTATATACGCCTGGATTGATGTTCCTTGTGAGCGCGCGCGCGCGCGCGTGTGTGTGTGCATCGAGCTGAGGTTTGCGGTGTAGGAAATATGCTGCGAGTTAGTTGCTCGCTTCTCGTCGTAAATATGCGCCGCGTTGCATGAGCTCTAATCGTGATTAGACTGTTATTCTTCTTTTAGGTTCTCTCTCTCGCTCTCTTCGTTCTTTTTTGCTCTCTCGCGCGGCGCGCGCTGTGTTTTCTATTCGGGTTAATTAATGTAGTCGCAGCGGTATGTCGATGTACTCTCGGTGTTTGCTTATACGTATAAACGTCGTAAAGTGACTTATAATACACGGATAAGCGCGTGTATACGCCTCATTTTGGCCTGCGCGAGTGCGCTTGTAATGCATACTTCGGCTAAAGCTCGAATTAATATTTCAGCTGTATAATGCACGCTCGCGCAGTATTTGCAGCGGTAAAAGCAGAGACAAACAATGATACCAATTATAAAAGGAACAGGCAAAATCGATTCAGCTTTCATAAGTATACAGGGTATACGTTACATCGAGTGCAAAGGTGCTCGAACCATCACCATGTCATATACATATATTATGTATACGTATATTCTCACTGGTTCTCTCCCTCCCCCGCTTCGTCCCCGTTGTCGCGCACGGCGCGAGCTTTTACTCGGACGGCAAACAATAACGGCGCGCGCTAAATAATAAATCAATATAACACTGCGACTAATAACGCGGCAGAGGGAGAGAGAAGCGAGTTCTTTGAATTCTCCTCCATTACAAGATTCGCCGCGCTAATTGTATTTGCCTTTCTTCAATTTTTTCTCTCTCGATCCTCCGGCGTTACGCTCGTTCGTACCGATTTTGCTCTCCCGCCGCGCGGCGCGTCGATAATTCAAGGTCCGAAAGGCATTTTTCCCGCTAAAAGAGAAGCCTTTGTGCACACACACACGCGGAGACTGCGCGCCGCTTTTTTCTCGACTCGCTCCCAAGTAGGGAGAGAACTCGCGCCATTAATTTACTAAAGATCGCTTACTCTTAGAACAAATGCCGCGCAGCAGTAGCCGTGCGCACACGCGCAAACTTACGAGCTGCGGAGCAGTCTTTGAAGGAGCGGAGGGAACACGTTTTTTCCCTCATTGTTTTGCGCGCGCGGGAGAAAGAGAGAGAGAGAGAGAGGAGAGCTCGTTTTCCACTCGTGCAGTTCTTTTCCGCGCGTGATTCTCCTCGGATTCTCTCTCTCTCTCTCTCTCTCTCTAATTTATCTCAGTCTTTCGTTCTCAGCTCGTGTGTGTGTGTGTGTGTGTGTGTGTCTCTGCACGTGTGTGCTCGACCTTCTGCGGTCTGGGCTGACGATGTGTACACACGCAGAGGCGCGCGCGAGCCTCGTTTTGAAGTAATTTACTAATTTTATACGCGGGTGAGGACAGACGGATTTGACTTGCAAATTCGAGCCCGACTTTCGGAATAATTGTGACTTTGGTAGAGCGCGCGGCGGTGCTCTCGTCGGCGGCTTATTTTCTTGAGTATCGCTAATATCACGCGGTTTTTCTTTTTCGGACGTTTTATGCTAATTTCTCGAGCGTACGTGCGTGTGCGCCTCTGTATTATGCAAAGTACGCACAGCGAGTAATTGCGTTTTACGAGAAAGCTAACGTTTGCCGTTACAGCTACATTCGTTATATTGACGAGACAGCTTTCATATTTTCCATTAGTGTAATCGACGTTAAAACGTGCCGATGTCTCGCTCACTATGGACACTGCTGCCGCACGCAGCAGTTGATTTTGCAATAACGAAAAAGAGAGCTTTCAATTAATCCCTTTCAAAGCTTTGCAAATGCGCGCGAGCTGAAATTCAAACTCAATTTTGACGTGTGCAGCTCTCGGCCGAATGTTTTATCGGCGCGCGCTCGACCTGCTATGCAATACACATGCACGTAATGTCGATGCACACGAGCGAATTTTATACTTTTAATACATTTGCATTGCATTGTGTGCAGTATGCAGGCTGTTCACGCGTGCGGCCGATCGATTAAAGCTCCGAAATAGCTGCGCGCGCGCCTTCGCGTCGGTGCAGTACTTAATTCAGTTGTCGATTGTTCTCTCTCTCTCTCTCTCTCTCTCTCTCTCTCTCTCTCTTTGCAAAATTCGAAATTTCGTCCGTCATTATATGTACACGTTCTTCTGTGAACAGGATGAGGAAACTAAATACACGCGTACTTTTTGGTCTCGTTCGGCAATCATGGAGAGGATCACGCGTTGTTGCCCAGACTGATAATTGCCGTCTAATGGCAGGCTTCCTACACACTCGAATTCGTGAGAAATCTCCAAGACGAGATTCGAGCGGTTTTATTAGGTTATACGTCGAGGATGTACGTATCTACGCGTGTCCGTGTTTGTGTCTGTGTGCGTCCGCGTATATATAATACGCCACAATGACAGGAGAATTTCCCTGCGAATCGTGAGAGCGTGATTCTGGGCTTTTTTTTATTCCTCTCGCAAGTAGGTGGATTTAATGGGCTGTTATTATAGTGTGTATACGTGTATATATATACACAGCGACGAGTAAAGCCATCATCGTCCAGCCGAGAGCGACGACAGTGTCGTTTCGCTAAATATAAAAAATGAGCTCCTCGTGTGTACACACACACAGCGGCGTATAAACGACGGAATAACAAATAGAATAAGCGAGAACGAGAATCTTCCGCTGTTTTGAAACGTTCGAACGCAAATGAATAGCGTCTGCGCGGAGTATATAGCAGCAACATCGCCGCGCCTGTACACAGTGGAAAGAGCGCCTCGCGGCAAAGGTATCCATTTGGTTGCGGCTCTCTCAGTCTAGCCGGTCATTACGTAAATAGCGAGCGTCGAATTAAGACAATAACGACCAACTCGCCGCTACTTTCAGTCTGCAGTCTTTTATCCCCCGCTCGACTTATTTTTTCCCTCCTCCACCACCGTCGTCGCTGCCGCCGCCGCCGCCGTCGTCGTCGTCGTCGTCGTCGCCGTCGTCGTCGTCGAAGAAGAAGAAGAAGAAGAATTAGAAGCTGGCGAAAGAGCCGGTCATTGCGTCGTTTCGGGATTGCGTAATTGCTGGTTATAAAGCGGATTCTTGTCGTGCGGTCTGGTGTGTATTATAAGTGCAATGATTTGTCGGTATATATATTTTTTCCTCCATCCTCGGCCAAGCTTAATTACCGATTCGCGGAAGCCTGTTTAGGCCGAATTTATCGAGAAACTCTCGCGTCTACCTCCTGCGCGCGGTATTATACAAAAATAGCAATAAATTCCGATACGTCATTGGCAAGCAATCGTCACGCTCGAGACCATTTCAATTATAGACCCTCGCTCGCGTGTATAAACTTCGTCCCTAACTTATCGACTATATATACCTTTCTCTCGGTGCCTATATCCTCGTAAATCGTTATCTCGCGCGTAATTCTCGTGCGCAAGCTCTCGCTCTCTCTTCCCCCCGAAATAAGCTCAGGGAATTGGCCTCGACGGGGGAGAGATTTCAATCCTCTCGTTACGCCTCGTTTCTTCTCGATGCGCTACACAGAGAATTACCGTGTCCGGGTATTAATGGAATCACTTGTTGTGCTGCTACTGCGTCGCCTCGTATTATTTCGTGTGTATTGCGAGAGACGATTTAGTTTGCACTTTGTGAGAAAGCTGTGTGCGGCAACTTTGTCTGCTGAGAGCAAGGTTTGGAATAATTGGGGAGAGGATGATGGCTTCTGTCGAGGGTTCAACTGTAAGGTTTCTATTTGGAAGCTCCTGAGCTTTCGACTCTGCTCTGCTCTGCTGCTACTGCTGCTGCTGCTGCTGCTGAGGGAGACGAGGGAAAATACGTGATTGCTCTTGAGGTATTTGTGCGTAAAGCGCATGTGCAAATCTCAACCTTGTGTATCGTCCCTTTGATTTCCTCCGTATAATTTCTCTGCTACTCGCTTCCTATTGTTTATACGGCAACTTTGCTCACGACACGTCGCTTATTACGACTCTCGCGGAACGATCGTGAGTTGACAGATGTCTCGCGCGCGCAAACTACTCTGTGCGAAAGAAAAAACAAACGACAACACGGCTTTCACCATTAGAAAGTCCAGCTAGACAAAACGCACGACATTACGGTCACTGCGTTCGCGTTGATTGCGGCAAAAAATAGAAAGGGGGAAAAAAAATTTCCGTTCTCATAATACACTCGGGAAGAGAGATCGATTCTTTCAAATCAGCGCACGGCAGCTGTCGCTCCTGTAGACTGACGCAATGTTGTATATGCACGTCGTCGCTCGATCTCTGCCGCGCAGTGTGTCTCTCAGTTGGCGAATTATTCGTTCTCTCGCTCTCTCGCTCTCTCTCTCTCTCTCCAAGGGAGATGGAAGAGACGATGCATCTGACGCAATGAACGTATGGGACGACGTGAACAGCGACAAGTCGGCTCGTCGGTTTGAATTTCCTCTATATACGTCGAGCTGTTCAATAACTCTCGCAGAGAGAGAGAGAGAGAGAGTGTGGGGGAGAGAAAGGGATTCCGAAGGTGTTTCAGTATTGATTCGACTAAGCGATACGTTGCGCCAACTTTGATTGTTTATGCAATTATATAAGTTTATTCCTTTAGGGAAATTTTTAAATATAACAATTAGAATAATTACTGCTATTAGATTTTGTTTATGTTAAGACATCACTAATTTTGCCATTTAAATTTTACCGGTATTTAATAAGGGTGTTTTACCCCTTAGTAAAATAAGACTCTAAATATAGCAGTTATACGCCTCAACTAATGCTGTAAATAAAGTCGTTAGGTTGTTTAATTTTCAGATATGCAAAACGCGCCATGTATCACCACCAAATTTGTCAACGTAATGAATATCATAAAATTGCTGCCGTATGCTGAGATATACACTCTCCGCATTTCACGTCGAGATTTCTGTACTAAGGTAGTAATCTCGCACATTAGCGCTACCCGTGGCGCATTCGAAGTGCGAAGTGAAGCGAGGAGAGGGGGGGGGGGAGAGAGAGAGAGAAAAGAGTGGTACGACGGAAAACAGCCGAGGAGTGACGCGCAAGAAGCGTTTCGCGTCGCGACGTCGCGGCGCCTCTCGTCATTCTCTCTCTTTCTCTCTCTCTCTCCCTCGGTCCCTCAGCTTTGCCTTTTACGCGACTGCTAAAAAGCAAGACGACGAGTCGGGAATCCACTGCTACACATACAGAGTAGCCATGGATTTCACGCGGAGAATGCAGAGATGAATCGCGAAGCGAGAGAGGGAGAGATAGAAATCAATTTCGAGAGGAGGTTTTGCCGCGCGCTGCTCCAATGTTTTGCACGAGATATCTATTTTAGAGCCACGCCGCGCGCGAGATGCCGCGAATACTTCGCTCCCGGGATTTCCCTTTTCCTGCTGCTGCTGCTGCTGCTGCAACTACGGGGAAATAGTTCGGTTTTATCGATTCGATATCAAGTGCTTGAGAGGTGCAAAGTTTATAGTTCTTCCAACTTTGATCCGAGCGTTTTATTCCGCATGAATTTCAATTATACGCTCGAGCATATTGATTCCGCATGCGGGATGCGACGACAAAGCGGCACGCGTGTCTCTGCGGAGCGAAGAAAAAAATGTACGAGAGGAAAAAGAATATGGCTAAGCGGAAAGAGAGCAAGCTAGGAGGTTAAATAACCGGGATTTTCTCCTTTCAGCGCGCGCGACTACACAACACATCTAACGACGACAATATATAATAAAACCGTTCGATACACACTACGCGCGCAGGCATCTGGCTTTTGCGCTCTCGCACTTTTCTGTCTACTTTCTAATCGCGTTTCGCGCGCACTTTCACCGCGCATTATATCACCGCGTAGCCGCGCGCGTTGCACACAATCGATATTCCGCGATTTTACTAGTCTCGCGCCGTCGCGCGCGGTGCCTATATGCATATAATATACATGTATATAGAGACGAGAATGAAGAAAGGCGCGAGCTGTGCTATACGCGTGCATGTACATGCATATAATATATACAATATACATACGTACAGAGAACGACGCGGCGGAGACTGTGTGCATAATACACGCAGTATATACGTATACACGTTCATGTGACTCTCTCGCTCGGCGGTACGGCGACCGCAAATTGCTGCAAATTAGAGAGCGCGCGGGACCAACTCTTTCCTCGTTATACTCGCGTGGACACGAGAAAGGATCCAGTACTTAACTTTTCTCTCTCTCTCTCTCTCTTTGCCGCTCGTAAATATCGCCGGGGATAATAAATCTCGGTCGCGATTTCTCACCTCTCCGACGAGTCGGAGTAGTGTACGCTCTAGAGCGATAGTCTCTCCTTTGTAGTCGAACGTTTTCGAAACCGAGGGATTATATAATTTTTCCGCGAGCGCAAAAGGGAGATTGTGTTACGCTCTTTCGATCTCTGCAGTACAGAGTCTACAGCTCTTTCTCTCTCTCTCTCTCTCTCTCTCTCTCTCTCTCTTATGTATATACGATTGAGATATCGGGAGCAGAGTGCGCGCGCGCACGAGATTTACATTAGAAATTTAATAGCCGCGCGCTCGTTGCTTTAATGCTCGCGTACGTATATATACTATACATGGTCGCGGCTAATTTCCGCGCGTGTGTGTAAAGGAGAGAGAGATACGTATTCGAAAGGGAATTAATATTTTGCAAGCGAGTCTGCGTTTGTCGGATCAAGACGTCAAAGTAGCGTACGAGACGTATATAATTTAAACTCTTGCAAATAAACGTCAGAGCGAGGGACGGCTACCTGCGGTACGTTAAAATTGTCGGAGCTTTTTACTCCGCTCGAGTGACACTCGATTTCGCGCTGTAGCAGAGAGCTGGAAAGTCCCCGAAGTGACGTAAAAGCGGAAGTGGAAGAATAAGAAAAAGCTTCGCGCGACGCGCCGAGGCGAGAGTGAGAGAGCTGAAACATATATACATCACATGCACTGCGCAGTGCACTGCACACAGTGCGTTTGCGGGGCTGGAGGTAAAAAGCGTCTGCGCGGCGGCGACCTTTCCTAAATATAATTCATCGCGTGCGGCGGCCGACTGCACGCGACGACTCTCGCGCGCGTTATCTCGTTTCGTACTTACTTACTTCCTTCCTTCGCTACTGCTGCTGCTGCGCTTGCTGCGCTGCTGCCGGCTGCTGCTTTTCCTTACCACTTTCGCCATCGCGCGGTATACGTATATGCGCGCGAGTGTATGTGCTCGGGTTTATCACCAGCTCGCGCGGAGGCGATAAATTCGTTTTTCTCTATGCTTTATTGCCTGTTGTTACGATGATTTGTTTGCCGCGGAGAATGGCTTTTTTCCCTCCCCCTCTTGACGGTACGGGGGGAGGTTTATCTCCTAATGGCTCGGCGTATCTTTATAAATTAGGGTTATTATCGTTTTGAAACTGCGATCGCGTATCCGAGATTATATTTTCTGGTTAATGCACTGCATTGTGTGATCTTGCTCTCGCTGTCTCTCTTTAGACATCACCCATATGGAGAGAGAGAGAGAGGGCTTTATCTCATATTCTCCGCATGCCGAAAAACCGCCCTTGTTTCAATAAAACGTCATCCCGATATCTTCGCTATTTGTCCTCTCACTCTCGCGCGCTCACGTGTGCTCAAAACTGCGAGGGTGTCCAAATCCCCTGACTTTATGGTCCGTCTCTCTCTCTCTCTCTCTCTCTCCGTCCGTTTTAACGCATGCACTGTACGAAAGTCAAACACTCTGTCGAACCCTCGCGTCTAATGGCATCAATCGCGATCCATTTTTTCCTTTTTCTCGCGCGCGTATACAGTGCGTCCCTTTGTTTTCAAGGGTTGCCGGGGATATGCCCCCTTTTTTTTCGGCTGCGCACACACGTCGCCGTGAATTTATGCGCAGCTCGAGAGATAAGACGTCGGTGAGTCAGAATTTATTCATTCGATTTCTCATTTCTATCGGAAAGTTTTGGAGAAAGAGAGAAAGGTGCTCTTGCCGTTTGACAAACTGCCGTGAAATCTCATATCTCTGACTTACAACCTTAACCTCGGCGTAATCCCCGCACAGCACAGCCCTTTTATTGCCGTCTGGCCGGTGACTTTCTCTCTCGCTCGCGCTTCTTCTCCGCGAAAACGGAGAAACAGAGAGGCAGCAGAAGCAGCAGCAGCGGCTGCAGCGGCAGTGGCGGCAGTCGAGAATTCCGGCTTTATTTATGGAATAGCGCGCACAGCTGTGCAGCGATTCGGCCGCAGCAGAAATGGGCCGATCGTAGCGAGTGTATAGAGATAGAGCGGCGAGACGATGGGGAAGTGATGAAGAGACGCGGCGGCCGAGAGAAATGGCTGCTGGACGCCGGAACAATGAGGAGAAATGGTCGGGACTTTTTTTCGCCTTTCCCCGGGTTATTTATCTCGCCGCCTTCTTTCCAGAGGGCCCCTGCGCACTGATTTCGTTATTATCGGCTCGAATCTGATTAATCAAAAGCCGAGAGAGAGAGGAGAGAGAGGCTTTTGTCCCAAAGCGGCGAAACAGATTTCAACGAGCGACGACTCTCGCGACGGCTTCTCTACCCGCAAATACAATTCGCCGTCTCGATACCCTAATAATTCACGACAATTGTCAAGCCCTACAGCTGAACTGGCTTCTTCAATTCATAACAGCGGTGGCAGGGCAGGCCGGAGCGGGGAGAAAGCTCCGAAAGCCCCTCGAGATACAAAGTAACTCCCGCGGCAGTCGACATTGATTTCGTAGAAAATTCAGCCCATCCTGTCCTCCGGGCCTTTTAATACAAAATTCAGCGGTTCCGAAGGAGAGAGAAAGAGAGAGGCGAAGGTCGCTCGCGCAACCCCGGGACATTATACCGGCGAGCTTGCATTATCCACGAGATAAAGCCTCTCTCTCCCGTAACTTCGTTCCTTCGACATCTTCATCTTCTCTTCCATCCGCTTCTCTCTCTCTCTCTCTCTCTCTCTCTCTCTCTCTCTCTCTCGCTCTCCTCCGAGCATGCGCTCACTTATCGAGGCGTTAATTTATGGGGGACGAGGCTTATCTGCATTATCTCTGCCGCCGCGAGTTTGATTGATACGAGAAGCGGTAAACAATTTTTTTTCCTCCACTCCTCGATCGATCGAGCGTGTTTTGTATTTGAGTTTGCCTCGAGTTTTTCGAGACGAGCACACCGTATGAGATTTCCACGAGGGGGAGAGAGAGAGAGAGAGAGAGACAGAAGGATGATTTAAGTGAATTATCGCGTTCGTCACTGTCCCTCGAAAGAACACGCCAGAGTATAAGAAGAGAAAAGCAAAGACAAATAGGGAGGAAAGTTTCGGACGCTGATGTGCCTCTGATCTTTCTTTAACTTGCAGAGTCAACAGTTTTATGGATATTACTTTTCCGAGTAATACAATTTTTTTTCTGTCGTAATTTTCTCGTTTATTCGTCACGGTTCGCCTGTAGTCAATTCAATAATCTCGGCCGCGGAAAAATTGCGACAGAAAATTAATTCCCCTTTGTGCTGTATAAACAAGATAAAAAAAAATAATAATAAGACCGCCTATGTCCCACACACTTGGCGAAAAAGAGAAAAGCCGTATACCAACCCACTCGCACGTACGCGCGAGCCAAAGCAGAAAAAAAGAGCCTCGCAACAGCAGGTAATATCGGCAAATTGAGTTATCCTCGGATATCACGAAACATCGCCGCACATACACGCATAAACACACACAGACACACATGCACACGTGTCTACACACGTGGACGCATCAAGAAAATAAGAACATCATCGTCTCCGCACGATAGCGTTGATCCTTATTTAGAGGAGAGCGTTACATAAATTAGCCAGCTCTGCATTAAAATCCGACGTTTAATTATCGGCCCCGCGATAATTACCTCCTCTCCGAGGCTTCAGCGCGTCTCCCTGTATATTCTTTATCTGACACCCCCGAAGGTTATTAGTTTAGGAAGCTGCGTGCGGAAAAGCTCGGGGTCTACGGGGGTAATCGATATAAACAACGCCGGCAAGGGGCCAACTTCCTCCCTCGTTTTTATTCTCTCTTTTTTTCCTCGGCGGCCGCCGCCGCCGCCGCCGCCGCTGCCACCGCCTCCTGCTCCTATACTCCTACTCCTTCCCGCGAGCGCGCGTGTGTGTTCACGATCCTTTTGTTTTTGTTGCGGCGCGTTTCTTATCTGCGCTGATGTCCTTGTCGACCGTATAGTCCGTTTTTTTTCCCGGAGGGTCTCTCTAGCACACACGAGGTGCTTTTGTGTCCCTTTTTTTTCGTTGTCGTCGTCCTTGTCGTCGTACGGGGGCAATTTGGGAGTCGCGATTGATGGCGGTTGTACACAGCAGCAGCAACGGCCACTCTCATCCCGAACGGCCGGGATAATAAAGATCGGACGCATCTCGTGTTTTATGATGCGGCGATGGGTAATTAGTTTACGGAGGATGATAAGGCGAATTTTTTAGTTTTCTTCGCGAGGGTAGAGAGCGGAGGGAGGGAGCCGCACAGCGTATTCCACTCGTAAAGCCGCAGCGTAATAAACCTGGGCGCGACAATTACCGGCTCTACTGCGGGAAAAGGGCTTTAATGATTAAATGGTCACGTCCACGGACGCGATGAAATTGCACCTTTATTTTGTTTCACCTTCCTCTCGATTTTCCCGATGAAAAGAATCCGCTGCGCGCGTTGACTCGATCCCCACCCGAGAGAGGGAGAGCGGCGGGGCCTCTTATACAGCCTTTGTTTTTTATCTGGCCGACGGTAAAGCTCGGGGATTTTTTCTCCCTTTGCCGCCGTGCTTGTTAGTTTTCTCTCTCACTCTCGCTCTCGTCTGCGTCGGGTGTATCGCACAACAGCAGCCGCTAATTTCAGAAACAATAAATGCCGCTTCGCTTCGGGACAATGAGGTGAGAGAGAGAGAGAGAGAGAGCGAGAGAGGGGCACTTGGTAAATTGCTTTCTTTCTTCGTTTACTACGGCTTATTTAATGCGAATTTATTATTTTATTCCTCATTCTGGTGGCGCGCAATCGCTTATTTATGGGCGGAAAATGTTGATTCAGATATTAAGAGCGTTGAAACTTTTCCCGAAGGGAGAGATTAATATTTGTGTAACGATCGAGCCGGCGGGGGCCGGGGGGAGGAAAAAGAGCGAGGAAAAGAATACAAGGGAGCGAAGAATAATTACCGGCTGTCACGTTCGCTAGGTTAGCCAAGGTTTTTAATTACGGATTTTATTACACGGCGGTGGCGGCCTCCTCCTCGCGCAAGGCTTTTCTTTGCTTTTCTGCTGCTCTCTGACTTTTTGCGAAAACTCGTAAATCAACGTCCGCACACGTGCGTACAAGTAACTTTATAAATACATCCGTATAACCTTCTCGTTCATGTGTTGCAGTCCGAGCAGTACGGCGCTGGGTTCGCTGGATCAGCTCAAGGAGTACCTGACAACGGCAGGGACCTGCAAGTGTGGCCTCGACTGTCCGCTCAGGCCCGAGCAGGTCTTCAACTTTGACCCCAAGGTAAGGACTCTTCTGTATTCCGCACTCCTACGCAATGCGTGCGCGCACGTGCGTATTTTACAGACTGCACCCTGAGAGCATCGTAAAGCCCATATAAACAGGCGTTTAATTGCCGAGATTGCTCTTCAATCGCCCTCTCCTCTTTGTAACGGGAGACAGATTAACGATTCTGCGAGATAGATCGAGCCCGCATGCGGAGAGCGCAGTCTACATCAAAAAGCAATTTGCACGCGCGGGGGGTGATATTACACGGCGCCGGGTATCAGCCGATCGTCGGCCGACGATTCGCTTTATACGTCCCGTATGTGCGACGATCGGAGCGAGCACATATACACAAGGCTTGTTTGTGCACGTGCGGCGATTCTCTCGCCGTGCAAGATGACGCGCCGTGAAGTGTCGGATTATTCGCGGGTGAGAGAAAGAGGCAGGGGTGCAGCCGGCTACGAGAGAGCGCAGGATAATAATGCTGCCGCCGCTACGGCTGCTGCTGGTGGTGACGTTCGATACGGATCGTTGCTTTAATGGAGATGCCTATGCATTGCCACTACCACACATGACATGTGTGTGTGTGCGCGCAATACGCATACTGCATATGGGGGGTGAACCGCGCGCGCCGATGCGCTTCCTCAGCTTCCGGCGTTTCGCGTCAGAGGGCGACAGCTATTGCGATGCAGCCGCAGAGATTTTACCGGGGAAAATGATCGGCTACTAACCTTTCCAAGTGGCTCTCATGAATATTGATATACGCCCCTGGAAGGCAATCGGTATAAGGATGTACGTGTAAAGAGAGCGAGTGTAGCTGAATTGCACACTCGAAGAGAGGAGATAGGTTGCATCGAAACGACGACTCTTTCGGCCCGCGCTCGACTGCACTCGTAATAGACTCGACCACTGTGCAGCGCATGTACATAACGACATCTCGAAAACCGCACTCGTCATCCCCGTATAAACAACACGAGCTGCGAGACACACAGCCCCTCGCGCGAAATCCCATCAAAATTCACGTAAAGCCAAATTCAATCGCGCGGCAAATAACTTAGCCCTTATATATATACATACCCGCACCCTCGAATCAGCTCTCGGATTAGGCCCATTAAAGCGTTAAATCCGCAATAAAGCGGGAGGCGCGTGGCATCTACTTGCCTCTGATGCGTATATGTATACAGGGCATGCGACAAAAAGCTCGGAATATTATTATGCGATATTTTCTGCGGGAGGGACCTGGCAAAAGTGAAAAAGGCAGAGAGAGAGAGAGAGAGCGTCTCTCGTGGATGGAGGATTTGCGATGAGAATAATGAAGAGCATTCGTCAGGGCAGAGCGACGTGTGCGTCAGGCACGAGCTTCAACTTGAGGGAGTGCGAGCGAAGCTCCCGACGCGAATTATTATTCCGAGTCGCGCGTCTACTTATATACATGAGGGAAAATGTCAGGCTACGCGTGGAACACAACGAGGAGAGACACACGAGGGAGAAGGTCCTTTGCCTCGGGGGAAGGGGGAAGGGGGCGAGTATTGTTTCTCGAAAATATTTACTCTTTCGAGAAAACACGAAATATTTGTTTATTCGGAAAAAATGTGTAGTTACGAATGCCAAAAATGTAATGGACCAAGTGCAGTGTGAAGTATAACTCAAGTTCGTGAACTTGTATCTAGCTGGTAAAATTATGGGATGCGCGCGTGCGTGGCTTGGAATTGTATTATAAAGTGCACAAATTGAAATACTTATAGCTATATGTTGACAAATAGTAAAATCGAAATTAATCGTAATATATACGGTGAGTTGAAAGCTCTATAAAGAAAGTTTGTAATATATTTCTTGCTGTACACAGTATATGATACATTATTAGTTCACACGCACATGCTACTCTTACGTCAGGGGCAATCATGCGTTATAAATTTATAGGTGCATCTATTACTCTTAACAATCTATTTACTTAGCTTATTTATTATACATGAAGCATAGCTTACATATAGACCACGCAATTGCAGCTGCCCTGGTTAATAATACTGCAAAAAAAGTTTAATATCTTAATTTTCGCGAGTCAGCGTTGACGAATTCGGGAATTTTATTGAAAATAAACACAAAATTCTCGTATGTATATAGCATATTTACACATATATAGTGGACCGCATTCTATTTTTGAGCGTGGACGTGTGCGTTGCCTGGGCATCAGAGAGAGCTGTTGCACAAAAGCCGACTGCAATCAGAGGAAAAGTGAGGAAAAACAAATGCTTCGCGCATAGCGGCCGGAATAAAATAAAGCGACTCGTCGCTCGCATTGTGCAACAGACACACACACATACACACACGTGCGTATGCACACACATAGACAGAGAGAGAGAGAGAGAGAGAGAGCCGCTCCATATTCCGAAAGATGGGGTGTCGGGACAAAAGCGCGCAATTATTTCAGCACCTGCCTTCGGGCTGGCGGTGGCGCAGTCGTCGTCGCTCTCTCTCTCTCTCTTTCTCTCTCTCCCGCTCTCTCTGCAATTAAATTTATCGCGATATACGCTCTCGGGCCGAAAATTTCGAGGAAATAAAGCGTACTAACGAGCTTCCTGGGGATGTACCGCCTCGCACCGACGCGCCTCTCTCTCTCTCTCTCTCACTCTCTGTATACAGGGGAGGACAAAAAATTATGCGCTAACAGCGCGCATGGTTATTTCCTTTCTTTTTCTTTGGCAGAACGCCTTTTTTCGTTAATGCTCGAGTCGCGCCAAATTTTCGGCGACGCGACCCGCCTCGCGCGCTCGCGCTCGCCCCGTTAATTCAGAAAAATCCTTATCGCTTACGCGATGCTTATTAAGTAATGCCCGTGTGTATATAATTTTATATATATATACGTATACGCGCTGGAATTATTCTACCACTCGAAAAATACTTGAATATTTTATAACAACTCTGAGGCTGACTTATGCAACGAACTTTTTAATGACAATCATGAATGTATCGCGTATGATGTAATTATCTTCGTTATCCGACGATGTTTCCCACTCGCTTGACGTGTAACACATTTTTCACGCCCAACCTGTGTACACAGTATACCTCCACACTCGCGATAAATGCTCATTATCTCTATTTATAATTTGATTCTCAATTATGATTAATGCGTAAAGCTGCACGTGAGGTCTAATTACACTCGTAGATTATGAGCATGTAATGCGCCGGTGCAGCATCAAAGCGAATTACTTGATTATCGCTGATAATCCTTGGATCTGTATTATAAAAAGCAGCGTGAAGAATCCAACCTTCGCTAACCGTCGATCGGCCGCACTCATCTCATTACACCTATAATAATATTGACATAACGCACGTGCATAGACGAGAGACAGTCGATTCGCTCAGGCATAATTAAAAAGTGAAAGAAAGGAAAAACGAATTCGATTAATCCTGCGCTCGCATCTAGCATCTCAGCCTTGTAAACACAATGCGAGCGCGCCGCGAAAAGGCGCGCGCGCGATATCTCACGCCCCTCGAGCGAAAGAGATAAAGTCGCACTCTTCGGCGCGGTAATTAAGCGTTTCTTTCTTTTTCTTTTCGAGTACAGCGCACACCGCGTCTCGGGTTCGGAATTGGGCGCGAATTTTCTCGGCCGGATGCTCGCCGCATAAATTTTCGGCCCGTCGGAAATGAACTCGTCGCTCTGCTGCGTGTAGCACCGAAGATCCTTGATGCATTTACGTTTCCCTGTCTTGATCTTGATGCGACGCCGCGGCGCAAGCGTTATTTCAATTGCCGAGTATACGTAAGAGTGTATATAAGAGAGACGTGCTCTCTGTCTCAGTTTTCTCATCCTGGAAACGAGCTCTCGGGTTTTAATATGTTTTTCGCTTCTCCGCGGCTGTTTACACGCGTACTTATATGCACGTGCGTATAACGCGCTCTGAACTGTTTGAATAATTACACAGTCTTTAGCTCAGGCTTGCCGCGCGGCGCGGGCAATTGGACTCTCGAACGGAGTAATTATATTTAAAACAGAGCGCGAGTGATCGGCCTCGTATTTTCCAGTCGATAAACCCTCTTAACCGTTGTCTTCAAAACGTTTTACTACCGAAAACTCGGCTGCGCCGCGCGCAGACAGCCCGAAGACAATGAGCTGCTGCCGCCGCACCGGTGCGCAGGGCGGCGGCGGCGGCGGCGCAAAAAAAGGGGCATAAATAAAACCGGCGCGCGGGCCGCAATCAATCCAATCCCATCTCCTGCATTATTATTTTTGCAGGTGCTTGCGCGCGCGGGCGCGCGCCTCGATCCTCTCTCTCCCTCCCTCTCCCCGCTGGCCCTATCTTCATCTGCAGCGTACGTCTCCATCTCTTTCTCGCTTTGCGCGCTGCACGTTTCGTCTTCTCGTCGAGGAAAGAGATCGACGCCGGGATAGTTACGCCCTGTGATTAATGACGGCTTTCCCTGGCGTGAGCTACGCGTATTATGTATAGCTAATTAGACCGGCAAGTCCGAATTCGCCGGTGAGTTTTTAACGACTTCTTACTCCTTGCTCCCACGACTGTGTATAGCGCGCAGTGCTGATTGTCTGCCAAGCTGCGCGGTTTGCGGGGGGATTATTAATTAAGATATCGAGGGGATTCTCCTATTGTTCTTCCCTCTCTTATTGCCGCGGATTCTTCGCGAGCTTTTGTTTCGAGTTTCGGGCGCTCGCGTCCTCTGCACGCTCTCCGACTTTCCCCCCGATTGTTGACTTCGCAATTATGCGTCGTTAGCATTTTTACAGCTGCGTATCACTCGCGGAGAAAAAATATTTTCCTCGCGTCGAACGAGAGCTACTTGGCCCTGGCCTCATCGAAATGTACGGGCGGGGACAGAGCGTGTATTCCGGGCGAATTTAAAATCCGGCTGAAAGTCCCAAGCGGGCCAACCGTGCGGCAAAAGAAGAAGCAGACGCTCCGACAGAGGCAGAAAAAGGCGTGGGTCGAGCTTCCTTCTGCTCTCTCTCTCTCTCTCTCTCTCTCTCTCTCTCTCTCTCTCTGTGTATATACGGTGCGAATGAATGATACGCGCCGAGGCGGCCGCCGGCGATTACCATAATAATCCTCGTTCCTCGTCGCTTCTGCCGGTATTCAAGAGAGCGAATAAGTGTACGCGCACGTAGAGAGTGAGAGAGAGAGAGAGAAGCGCAAGGGGAAAGACCCTTCCCTCTATCCCCGCCGGGCCGAGACCCTGATTTGCGAAGCGACGAGAAAGGGATTTTCCGCTTTTTTTATTGTTTCTTGCTCACGCGATTTATGCCGGAGACCCGGCAAAGATTTGCTCGGTTGTTTGGAAAAAGTACTTTTTCCACCTAGAATGGAACGGCTTTTTCTACCAGCTTCTCTTTTTTTGCCGAGCTTCCGAAGGGCAGCATATGAGCTGTTTTTTCCTCAAAAGTTGGAGGGAGCCGCAAAATTTTACAGTCCCTACGCTAAATAATGAAAGTTTGCTTTATTTCGATGCCACTTTATACTGTAATATGGCATGATTTATGGCATAACCTGAAAAATTATTATACTACTTCTGAAGATAAATGTACAGTTATCCAACATGATCGCCGTAAGCAGCCAAATTCTGACGTATCCAGGAATCGAAGCTACTGACTTTAGTAAAAAGCATGGGACCAGCGGATGGATTGCATCTATTCTCATCAGCAATTGTTGATATAATTCCTATCACATACTTGGATACAAACATTGGTCCACCAGAATCTCCCTGCAAGTTGAAATTCGTTATAAATAAATCCAAGTCGTTCAAGTGTTTTTCATTCAAAAGTAAAAACAGATTTATTACACGGCAAGCAACTTTCCCATCAATGCTGTTTGCGCAAAGGTGTTTACCCTTCACGTAGGGGTAAAATGCGCGACATTCATCGTCACTGATCACGCGTACTTTGTCATATCGAAGTTGGTCGTTTCGGAGATGCGGCTTTGTAAATCAACACTGAACTTCTAAAACAGCTGAAACTGAAGACTAGAAAAAGAAATGAATTACTAAACTTACGTAAGATATTCCAAATCCTGCAATAATAGGATTATCATAATTAGTCGAAACGGTTCCTAAGTTCATTATCTTTACGTTGCTTTGATTTATAGGTGAATGGAGGCGTAAAAGTCCAATGTCATTGACAACGTACTCTTTTCCCTGTACAAGATAAATAGGTTAATTAGGTAGGAATTGAAGAGGTTTCAATTACAGCACAGTTTGTATTACATTATTTTGAATAGCTGGCTTGAAAAGGTACCCTTTATGTTGAATTAGCTTTTCCACTTCGTAAAGTTGTCCATTGTTATCAGTCTCTGTGTTTGAGGAACCCACAAGTAATTGTGGAATTCTTCTGTGACTAAAATTTCAAATTTAAAAATGTATTTTTATCTCGTTGATCTAAGTTTTCAATGGAAATTAAAAGCGACAATTTATACAATATAATGCAGTGAGCTGCTAAGAGGGCCCATTGCAAGTGAATTATCGATGCACTACAATAGGGTTCATCTCCATAGTACAGTCGAGCTACAAAATTAAATTGACCTGGTAGGGCCGGATCACCTTCGATCATTCTCAACTTGAACCTGTAATCTATTGAGGATAATTTTAAAATGATCGATCTTTTTTTATTTACGTAACTTATTTAATTTAAAATTCTTATAAACACTTCACCTTGTCCGCTAACAAAAAGTAACTGAGTCAATGCAACATAGCAGTAAGATCGTATTAGTTTGACTGACTGCGTGTTAAGTTTTCACGATTTATTCCGAAGCACATTAAAAATTATCGTTATATCCTTGAATCGAATATCGTACACTTTTAATTAAAAAGTTTAATGCGATCACGATTTAATAACAATCTCATATTGAAAGTGATTAAAGCCTGAAATTGATATTAACAAGGTCAATCGTGTAAAAATATCCTTGAATGCTCTGAAAGACTGCGTATTGAAATTTAATGTGTGTATGTCATTCAAATTACCATGTATAGAACAGATAAGAGCGACACATTCTTGCTTTCTGGTAGAAATGTTTTTTTTTATTATAGCCTACCGAAGTTCTCTTTATGAGTTTTATACGGCTATTCCCTCTACCAGTCGAAAAAGGATTATCAATTGGTTAACTTTAAAAATATCGTGCTCTGTGTTAGTCAACTATTTTTGATTGCCTTCAATAAAAGCCCTTTCATTTATAACGTGTCAACTTCGAAGACGAATATTTAATTATTGAATTATGGCCTGTAATAAATGTTAAAAAAAACGAAAAACATTTCAAATACTTTAGACGAACATATTCTCAAATTTCCAATTAATTCTCTTAACTTTTATATAACCATAGAACATCTGTAAACACAAATAATCATATCGATCAGTTTTATAGTCACTATTTCTGCTAGAAGTTAGCAGATAGCGTATCGCCTGTCATTTTGAACGACAATGTAAAGCAGTCTGGTATACACAACCTCCCTACTATGCGCATATTTCATTTATGCATAAAGTTGCCTAGTTACTTCCGAGAGTAAGATGTACAACAATTATTACATGTTACTTAGAAGTTTATTTGCAAGCTTTAACAGAAAAAATTATGCATTAAGGGGTTATGACAGAGTTAACGGTAAAAAAAATGTTCTTTGGAAAGCTGTAAAAATGTTATTATTTATGTAATCATAAATAAATTTTATTTCTTTTAAAATGCTCATCGATACCTTTAATGTAAATTATTGAACTCTTAAAAATATTGATTTTTCGTCTCACAAATCTATTATCATTGTCCGGGACATGGTGAAGTTTCTCTGCGGTGTACACGATCATAAGCCTGAGAGTGGTGCAAACGAAACGTTTGACACCTCAATTTACTCCTTAAAACCTCCACTAAAACTTAAGTGGTGCACTTTTTTACTAAAAAATTTTTTTATGTAATTTTTCTACCAATTCAGTTTAATTATTAAAAAAACTTTCATGCTCATAACCATGTATACCGCAGAGAATCTTCAGTAAAAAAACGTGTACCATTGATAATAGATTTGTGGGACAAAAAATCGATGTTTTTAATAGTTCGATAGGTTAAATTGAAGGTCTATGAAAGAACAGTTTAAACTAAAACAGGTTGCATTATGTTTGTATAAATAACAAAATTTTTACAGTTGCAAAGACAAATTTTTTTCAACCGTTAACCCTGCCATAATCCAACCCAATCCAACCCCTTAACTAAATAATTGTAAAATCTGTTCTAAAATTCAATAACTCTCTGTTATTTATGAAATTGAAGTTATTTCTTAGATTAAATGGAAAAGTCAGTAGGACGAAACTATAATGCATTCATGTCCATTTGTCTGAATGAATAAGATACACAAAACATTAGTAGAGTGGTCCGCGAAGCGACAGCGTTTCTATGCAGTTGTGCATACTGACCCCGCAGGTAAGCACATATCAGGCCGGAATCGTCACTGAATATGTATAATAATGTATTATTACATGAATTTACATTGATACTACAATTTTCATCATTCATCTGCTCATAATTTAATGGATTGCTTTGTTTAAAAAATGAAGCGAGAACAATAAAAAAAAAATCAAGTTGAGTACCGAACAGCAACTCCAAATTATTAGAGTTTCCAGATTTGATCATGTAGTTATTAAGCAAAAATGTACAAACCCAGATTATCACTACAATAAATTCTTTATCATAATCGCATGAAAAAATATGTATTGGAATGAAGAGTGGCGCCACAAAGCCAATCGATAAAAAGCTCAGCGACTTAGATTTAGTTCTTTGGCTTTTTATTTTTTTGCAACGTTGTCAGAAGGGTATTCGAGAAGCTCAAGGGTCGAGCTAATAAACGTATAATTCGGGAGCGGAATCGTAAAAGTCGATGGCTGCTACTTATTAGATGCGGGCGGAGCAAGAGAGAAAGAGAGAAAGAGAGAGAGAGAGAGAGAGAAAGATATAAGAAAGAACCGCTCGTCGTATCTGGGGAATTCATGCTGATGTGACTTTTAGTCGAGGATTTTCGAAGGAGGACTCCGAAGATAAGATTTCGATTATGTTTTATGACAAATTGTACTCGGGCGATATAATCCAATGGAAATGGATTCTTAGAGCGTGCAAAAAGTGCGCTTTGAATAAATCGCTAACTTCTCGAAAAGCCGGGGGGGACGATAATTAACGTTCGAAGTCGTAAAAAGGCTCTCATGCAAACGAAAGCCGTAAAGCTCGATGTCCCGAAAAAAAGCGAGCGCGCACCCCCTTGATTCTACGGGAGAAACAGAGAGACAGCAAATACACGCGACGAGTAAATCTGTCGACGCGATCGCGTTGTAAAAAGCCGCCGCGCGTCGTGCTGTGCCGATAATGTCGAGCACTCGCTAAGGCTTGCTAATGAACTGAAATAACTCCATAAACTAATGGTCGAAGCGCGTCGTCGACTTCTCAAGCTGATTCCAAAAATGGAGAGGGCTTCCTGCGTTTGCACACTGTCGACATTATACACAGATTCTTATATATATATATTATATAAGCATGTCTACACTGTATATAAATTGTAAATTTTTGGTCAACTTTCTGAGTCTAGCTTTGGCTAGTTTTTTTCTTGAACTAGTTTGATCCTAACTTGCCATACGCTATACGCTGATAAAAAGTTGCTGCGCGAAGTCACTCTAAAAAAAGTAAATATTCCCATATTTAGGTGAACGAGAATCAGGAAGAAAGAAATGTGTAAGCGATAGATTTGATCTTTGCAGTACAAAGTTTGACAAGCACGATAAGTGGCGCTAAAGTTTGAGATTACTGAAAAAATAATCATCAATTTACAGGCAGCTATTTTTGTGCGCTGTCGAATTTTTTCGGAAAATAATGCCCGTTAAAATATTTCCATTGCATAATTATATCATTTTTATAACGTGCTATTTAATTATTATCTGTAAGTTCATGATGAATGATGATTAATGGTGGTTTAACCGATGTTACTTAAAAATTATTTACAATGACACGTCCGTCTAATTCTCATCACTACACATTTTGATTTTTGAGACTATAAAAATCAACGGGTTCCAACAATTATTCCTCGTTTGTTGTAATTTATTTGACATGATACGTACTTGCGATTATGACTTGTTGTTGAAACTAAAAAAAGCACCTTTAGGTTGTCGTGTAAATCATATACTGTTTGCTTTAGTCTCCTATTATACGATCAAAATTAAAACTTGATCTCAACTTATCTTATTAGAAAATCATCGATGGCTGTGCAAACATAATCAACTCGTAAGCTTATAGCTGCAGCAAATACTTGCTCAATATAATCTCCTGATTTTTCGTAGTATTTGCAAAACAAACACAATCAAATTCATTGGAATGGAAGAATGTCGCCCCGTCGATTGATCTAATTTACGTAAACGCGGAGCTTGAAGCGTCTATTTCGAATCCATTCGTCTCCTCCAAAATACACAGAGAGAGAGAGAGAGAGAGGGAGATTCGTCGAAATCCTCCGAGCGAATTCAGTCCAATACTGTGAGAAATTTAACAGCATCAGCAGAGAGTAACAGCAACAGGAGCAAAGCAGTATATAGCAGAGAAGAAGAAGAACAAGTCCCAACGCACGCAAATCGAGCTTCCCCTTGACACAGCAGTAGCTAAAACAAACACAATCAAAGGACAATTTTTGCCTCTGTATCTCCGGTTCTCTGAGAGATAGAGAGTGAGTGGGAGAGAGGCAGAGCGAGAGCCAGAGAGATGGCAAACATACCGAATGGAATCCTCGTTCTCTCGCTCGAGTGGAAAAACGGCATAGTATGCTTCCGAAACTCTCTCGTCGCGCAGCAGTAGTTTGCTCGAATTTCAGAGCCTCGGAAACTCGCTGCGCGAAAGCTGCTCAATGGCTCTAAGGAGGTCGAAATGGCACGATAATCTCTCTCGTCGGCAAGATCGAAGTTTGCAGCAACGTCGCCGCTGCCGTCGAAAAGCCGCCAGCGTCGTCGTCGTTGCGCTGATAGAGACCCTTTCTGCACTGACGGCGCGGGAGCAAAAATAGAGAGAGAGAGAGAGAGAGAGAGAGAACGCGCAAGGGAGCAAGATAAATACAGTGGGAGGCCAACAATGGGACGTTGACGAGGACAAGGAGCAAGCGAGACTTTTTGACTATAGCAGAGTAGTAGCAGCGCGGCGGCAGTACCGGCAGCATCTGCAGCTAGTCCCTTTTGTGTTTGCGAGGGTCTTTGAAGTTTCGCGCGCGCGCGCGCGCGAGAAGAGCAAGAGGAGCATAAGATAGAGCCGAGGCGGTGGCGCGGCCGTGCAAACTTTCTCGACGATCCGTGGGTTGGGAATTTACAAGCCGCCGAGCTTCCGCCGCCCAGCGCGCGAGAGCTTCTATCTCCCGGGGCGAAGCAGTTTGCGCTCTGTCTCTTTCTCACTCGCCGCGCGCCTCTGCGCGATCGTCCTTTTCGTTGTCGAACCGATTTCGCGACTGTTGCCCGGGCTTTATCCGCTTGACTCTATGATTGTCGCCAGATGGGATCGCCGCTCTGCTGCGTCGAGCCGCTCCTGAGAAATTCGACTCCATTTGTCACGCGCGCACGGAGAAGATCCGAGAATTCTCCTATAACGCCTGCGTATCCGAAACGATCATCCAAATTCACTTACCTCCATCTTTTCTGTGTGTATAACATAAGACTCTCGATACTTCCTCTCCGTGTCTTCCGATCCGCGCATATAAGCCGGGAAAGCTCGCAGGGGAGCGATTTGCATTGGGAGCAGGAACTTTGTTTGTCTCTGATGCTCCGGCATTAGAACCCCCCGTCTTCTCTTTGACTCCTACTCTCCGCTGTGCGCACTGCGAAGAAAAGTCGTTTCAAAGGTCAGGAGAGGGAGGTTGCAGTCGATGTTCGCGCGCAGGGATTCCAGGGATATCCGCCGCCCGCGCGCGGCCTTTTTCGATGCCGAAAATGAGCCGTCCTTCCCGTATATCAAATCTGCGGAAGCAATTTGAATGCTCCGCTGAAATATGCAGCTTTTTCCTGCTGGCCGGACGGGCGATGAACGAAAACGTTGAAAAATACACGAGGCTTAAGCTGATAATACTCGCCGAGCGATGCAATAACAATTGTATAATTCAGCCGAGAGTGTAGCGCAGCTCGTTGCGCGGGTGGTGGCTGGTCCGACCAAACCCGAGCATTATCTACTGCTTCTTTGTTGTCGGGAAAGAGTGCCTGCATAAATAAACCGATCCCGTCGAACGAGCGCGCTCGTTTTTCTACGGTGTATAGACGCGAATACATATTACCCTCGCGCTCGTCCCCGACAAAAGTACAGCCTGAAAAAGAAGGAAGTGAAATGCGACGCGTCACACCCCCTGCCGCATGTTTATGTGTACACAGCCAGCGCAGCTTTCTCTCTTTCTCTCGTCGAATTGAAAGCCGATTTTCAAAAAAAAAAAAAAAAAAAAAACAGAAGGAGGAGGACGCGAAAGCGCTTGTTATTACGAGTACACAACAACCCTCGCTTTTCCAGGTCAATCGACTGCGAGAGTGCTGATTAATCGTCGCTCGCGCGCAACAATTTTAATTAGCGGAATGCGGCCGCGCGCTCTATTTATTCGGAGTTTCTTCGAGTGGCCTTCGAGTGTCCTGTGAGCAGCGTGTGCGCTCGCGGGGGGAGAAGGTCTCGCGTTCTGGCGCTAATGAGCCCGATAAATTTGCGGGGAGCGCGAGAAACGGTTAAGGAAATGCCTTTCTCTCTCACCGCGGCATCTGCCGCGTCGCCGTACGCGCACTGCACGCACACTTCTTTTCTCGAGAGGCGCGCACTCTGCGTATAATGCACACACTCGACTCGGCGCGGCGGAGAGTATTTATTATTACATTATACGTAGATCCTTAGTTTGAAAGTAGTGCGGGATAAATTCTACGCTGCACAAGGATCGCGGCGACGGCGTCGGCGTCGGCGGCGCGTGCGCACATAAAGCGGATAAAGCTGAATAAGTGGATAGCATCGGAGATTGGCGAGACGCATAAAGTAGTTAGCGCTGCGAGCTCTTGGCAACAAAGTGAAAAATCACTCCGATAAGAGAGACTCCCATAAACATGGGCTCGAGATACGCGCGGTGTCTACTTTAATTTCCAGTCGATTGATCAATTCGCCTGCTTTGTATGCACGTGTACATATATGCACTAATTTCGAGCGCGCAATCGCTTTAATTTGATAAATGGACGTGTTTTTCCGAGAGAGAAATACTCTCTCGTAGAGAGCGACGACGCGCCCGCGCGCGACGGATACAAAGAGGGAAACTCGCCCCGGTTAATCCCGTTACTCAATAACACTAATAGCGGATCAATATAGCGCAAATAAAAGGTAGCCGAGCCGACGCTAAATATCCGTGGACATAAGTAAAGCTCGATTTTAAAAGGATCGTCTCCCGCTGCGCCTGCCGGCGCGCGCGCTCCGCGAAATAGCCGGGGAAAGAAGAAGAGCGAGAGCGATATCGTTTTTATTAATAGGAATTCAATTTCCGCGAAGCGCAGCGAGGCCTCCGCAATTCGAAGGAAATCAAATTATCCCCCGGAATTATCCGATGTGCTTTCTGCGCTTCGTCCTCGGCCTTCGACGAAACGTCGAAATACTTCCCTCTCTCTATTTCCTCTTCTCTTCCCTCCGCCTCTCTCTTGCTCTCTCTCTTTCTCTCCCGTTTACTCATTTAACAAAACGACTTTGCTCCAACGCGAAAAAAGGAGCTGCTGCCGCGCTCGCGAGTGAAATATGAAATGGGGAGATAACGAATTAACTCGGCGAAGCTTCTCTCTCTCTCTCTTTCTCGTCCCACTTTCCGTCTCGGCTTTGTAATTTTTTTCTCCTTCGGCTACTGCGCCGCCGCCGCCGCCGCCGTTGCTTCGCCTTCCACTTTTTTCTCTCCTTCGCGCTCGCTCTAATTAAGTGCAATTTGGGCGAGAGAGGGGGAGGGAGGAGAGCGAGCGCGAATTAATTTCCTCGTCGCTGCTGCAGCGAGTCAAATTGATATTCCGCGCTTTTTCATTGGACAGCTCTCGCCTGCGAAATATTCGCGCGAGAGGTAAACTCGGCGGCGGTAATTTTTTTTTTTGGGGGGGGGGGGGGGTTTCGCTCCCGCAAAAATTGCCAAAGCGTGGAAAAGCCGAGATAAAAAAGAGTATCGGACGATGTGATTATCGCGCGGCTTGATGGAATTATTTGTTGCGCGAGAGTGTCCGTCTGTGCGTGTGTGTGTGCATCGCGTATATATATAGAGAGAAATGAGCTACGCAGCTGAAAGAGGAATTTTAAATTGCGAGTGTATGCGGATAAAAGCGCACAGTAATTCGAGATTTTTAATAATGACGCGTACAAGCGCTTTTAAACTTTTTTTTTATACTCGTGCACGATTTTTTTTTAGCGCGCATGCATGTATACGCCCGCTGCAGTTTTATCTCCTTATATATATAGACGAAGGTGATATAGAAACGCGCGAAATTGCGTGATCGAAATATATATCGGGGGCTGTGTGCGGCTGCCTTGATTAAGGCGAAAAGTTTAATAATCTGCAGGGGCGGCGATGAATTCGTTTGAAAAATTATACCTTCTTTCTCGATATTTCAGCGAGTCAGCCCGAAAAATTTACTCGCTCTCTCTCTCTCTCTCTCTCTCTCTTTCTCTCACTCTCCTCATCGCTGCGCCGTCGATGTTACTAAATTTAATTAAAATTTCTAATTACTCACGTCGGCGGCGGCGCAGTGCGCGGCGAAAGAAACATAGCCGCAAAGCAGATTAAAAACCCTGCAAAAACCTTCGGCCCGTGTCGCTTTTTAATTTCGCGTATATCCCCATTGTTTGTCCAGTGCGCGCATATTTTTATTCCATCGAGATCATAAAAAAAAGCAGCGAAACACACGAGAGCGGCTGACTTTGAGGGCGTGTGCACTTCCATATGCCCGCGCGATTGCAACTGTATACAGTAGTAGTAAACACAGACGGTCAAGCTCGCCGGTAATATGGAATATGGCTTTGTTGGAAATTAAATTGTCGGAATACTCGACGAGAGAGCGAGACTTTTATTTTCCACTCTTTTTCACGCTACCACCCCCCCCCCCCTCTCCCTGCGCCGCGCTCTCTTTCTCTCCTGCTCTCTGTGTACATATACATGTGCGCGGAATTTCCGCACACGCAGTGCACATCAGTCGAGTACTTTTTAGTTTGTAAAAGCTTTTCCCCGAGTACGCCGCTGCTTTTCTTTTGTTTTTTTTTCCGCGCGCTACTTTTTGCGTGCGCGGGAGAGCGCGAGCAACGCGAATTTGATAAATGCTCGAGTGTGGATCGTGTATATCTGGGCGCGCTCTGTTTTCGCTTAATTTGACGGGTCGAAAAGGCGAGGCTCGGCGCGCGCAAGCTCGACTAGAATCATAGTAAATATTAGATGGAAAGCGCCGGCGAGACTTTCTAATAGCTTAATACACGGCTTAGCCTCTAGTCTGCAACTTAGTTTACGCGAGTACAGAGAGAGAGAGAGAGAGAGAGAGAGAGAGAGAGAGAGAGAGAGAGAGAGAGAGAGAGAGAGAGAGAGAGACCGAACGCGGCGAGAGACCGCCGCGAGAGGGCCAAGTATATTTTTAGTGCTAACAAGGAGCTTTTAATTGAATTTCTTGGCAGAACTAGCATAGCGAATCTCGATTTTACGCGAGCGAGCGCGAGAGAAAGAGAGATACTCGTCTTTGATCTCTTTTATATTTACACGGGCGCGCACGCGAGAAATAATTCATTTTTGATTCGCTGCGTGTTAGACGAGTATTTGCCGAGAATAAACCAAAGAGAGCTAACGCCTCGAGACCGACACGCACAGACAGAGAGACGGAGACTAGACAGACAGGCAAGTCGGTAGAAAATTTCAATTCCAAGAATTTGTAAAGGCTCTTTAGCGGCGGTGCATCGCGTATCTTTCAAGCTCTGTCTCTATTTCCCCCGCATATTTCCCTCTCGCTGCACTTCTTTCCCCTCCTCCCCGCACTTTGTGTGTGCGAGCGAGAATTTCGCTGGAGCTCGAATCAATTTCCCTGGAAATCGCGAAACAGAGAGAGAGAGAGAGAGAGAGAGAGAGCTCGCGTCCGGGCACACTGCAGCAGGTCGAGACTGCGCAGAGAGCTCGGAGAAGGAGGCCGCGATATGCGCCGGCAAGGGCTGATTTGATGCTGCGAGAGATGCAGCTCTCTCTCGCAAAACGATCGTAGGTGGGAGAAACTCCGACGCGCTTCCCGGGATCAATAACTGTAACTGTGCGCGCCGTCGCCGCCGCCGCCGCAGCTGCCGGAGAGCGAGCGAGCGAGCGAGAGAGAGAGAGAGAGAGACTGTGGAAGAGGATAAAGAATTATCGGCGAGTACGCGCTGACTTTCTACCTATAGGTATACATGCTCTCTTCGCTTGCGCGTGTGTGTGTGTGTGTGTGAGAGAGAGTCGGGTCGACGAGAGAATTAGTCGAGCGCGTTGATTAACTTTGGAGATTATGACCGTGTGCGAGAGAGAGAGAGAGAGCAGAGAAGAGAGCAGGGGATTTTGATCTGCTCTCCAGAGTAGTCCCTTTTTTCCTCTCTCGTATTTTTTTTACCCTTTGCTACACACTGCGTTTTAACCGCACTAGCGAGGTAAATATTTTTTTGCTGCTTCGAAAAACCTGGCTTTTTTTCCATATGTCTCTCTCTCTCTCTCTCTCTCGCTCTCGCTCTGCCTCTGCCGCAACGATGCCTTTTGACACGGCGAGAGAGAGAGAGTTGAATTTTCCGGGGAAAAAGTGCACCAGCGAAAAAGCGAGAAAAGGCGCGCTTTGTAAATCGATTATTAAAAGCTACGTACTCCCGCTATGTTTCTGGGAAAAGCTCTCGCTGCTCCTGCTGCGCATAAGCGAGACAGAGAAAGAGCGAGTTTTCTCGCAACAGTGCCGGAAAGAAATTCTCGAGAAGCATTATATACTCGGCGCATATAGTCGCCGCGTATGAATTCCGCGCGCGTAAAGAGTCATATTTTACTATTTCTGTCTCTTTGTATTCCGCGCTGGAGGAGAAGCTGGCAGGAGAGAGGAGGAGGAGGAGGAGGAGGAGGAGAAGAAACACAGAGAGAGAGAGAGAGAGAGTTAACCGAGAGAGGTCGTCGGCTCGCTCGAGCAAAAACGCCCAAAGAGGGAGAATCGAATCGGATATAATTCAACACGGGATTCGCTGCCGCTACAATTGACGTACGGATTAATTTGACAAACAGCATTTTATAACAATTACGCCGAACACGGATCGTTCGAGCGCGTGTTTACGACACACTCTCTCTCTCTCTCTCTCTCTCTCTCTCTCTCTCGGATAGGATCGATTATAAAAAAAGCTCGCCGACTCTGAGCCTCATGAGTATCGATTGTACGGCCATTCTCTTTCTTACCGAGCGTCTCTTATTCTGCGTACTTATATGTATACTGCGCGGGAAGAAACGGATACAAATACGCTTCGGAGAGCAAAGCCGCTGAATAAAAGTCTAGACGTTCGGCAGGACTCTGTATGTGTACGAACTAAACTGTGTACGGTGAAAGATAGTCGATGCGGAAACTCTCTGTCGAAATGCATTAAAGTTGCTTGCCAAGGCTGATGGATTTCCGAAAAATAAAAATCTCGTCCGTTTCTCTTTTTCTGCCGCCGCCTCTATACATAATAAATTCCCAAAGTGCCGGAGAGCGTCGAAAAATAACGGGTCTCATTTTGCCATTTTCGCTCGCGACCCCGAGCACACACACACGCATTCGCGTGCACATAAAGAATGGAAAGAGCTTTCTCTCTCTCTCGCTCTCGTCGGATACAAAAATACGCCAAGAATAAAATCGAGTCTGAGCGCCTTTGCTCTGTGTATACGTATATAACGGTGAGCGCAGTGCTCGAAGCGCGAGAGAGAGATAACGGGGGGCTGACGACGCGCATTGCGGAGCAGAGAGAGAGAGAGAGAGAGAGAGAGAGAGAGAGAGAAGCGACAGTAGCAACAGAGCGGCCATATCGCGAGCTGAGGCAAGAGTGGGTGGAAAATGGGATGGATAGAGGAAGAGCGCCGGCAGGAAGGGGTTGTGCATTGCCGGGGACACTTGAGGTGAATGTTTTGCGAATGGTCGGTAGATGTCTGGTTTGCTCTGCGGGACTGCAGCCGCCGACGCCGCCGCCGCCGCCGCCGCCGCCGCTGCTGCTGCTGCTGCTGCTCGCGCTGATATCGACCTGTCCCCCACCCCCTCCCCCTCCCTCCGACCTACCAGCCTCGCTCTAAAGCCTCTCCTCTGCTGGTCTAGCTCGAGCAGCTTTGTCTCCTTCTCTCTACACTAGACCGGAGCAGCGTCGGGCTGTTCAACCCGAGTAGCGTCTCGTCTGCCACTCTCTTTCTTTTCCGGAGCGAAAAAGCCCGGGGGTTGCCACTTTTTCTTTTTATACACCGCAGAACGCCGCCGCTGCTGCTGCTGCTGCCGCTGCTGAATAATCGCTCTCTCTCTCACTCTTTTCCCCTCTCGCGATCTTACGAGATTATCGTTCCTGCCCACTTGTTTTTCCGCTAATCCCCCTGAGCTCAATCGCTGGGAGTCGCTCGCCTGATTTTCGCGCTTCGATCTTCGGCTTGACCTTTTTACATATTCGCTCTCGCGGCAATCGAGTCTATAGATACAACGTGGAAATGCTATACGCGCACACGTGTAGTCGCCCGCCCTCTTAAAAATTGCAATTTCGCTTGAAAGCTAATGCACTAACGTCCCCGAATAAAGGCTTACGCGGGGGCTTACACTGCAGAGCGCGCTTTACAGTGGCAGCGTAAAAAATTACGAAAGGAAAAAATCGACAAAGCCAGCGCGCGCGCGCGCGCGTGCTGCTCTCGAGGAATTATTCAAGCTTTTTCCGCTCGTTTGAATATGTCAGTCTCTCTTTCTCTTTCTCTCGCTCCGCTCGATACATTGTGTGCTGCTGCTGTTTTTTTACTTGATTTTTTCCTTCTCTCTCTCTCTCTCTCTCTCTCTCTCTCTCTCTCTCTCTCTCTCTCTCTCTCTCTTTCCCTCGAGGAGGAAAAAGCAGGCGAGAGGCAGCGGTCGATCGATTATCGTTCGAATCGCGTCACGCCAGTGGCGACGCCGGTAACGTTTTGCATATACCAACACACACGTGCGCGCGCGCGCGCACATACACAGCTATTCGTCCTTCTCTTTTTTTCCTCGTTTCCTCCGCGATGACACTAGTCAAGGTCGCAAGCAATTTATTTTCGGGAGAGAGAGAGAGAGAACGAGTGTGTGTGTGCGTGTGTATATTATACTCCTCCTTTGTCGCGAGACCTTTTTTGTGTCCGATCGAAGGCCGCGCATAACAAGGCTCTAAATGCGACGATTGTTTTCTCTCGTCTCGAAGGGGGATGCGGTGTACTGACTCCCCTCCTGCTCGGCTACAGTGACGCATTTATTGTAAACTCGTATACTTAAAACGTGATTTTCTGGGGGGAAAAACGCGGTAAAAGATGAAGGAGTTCGGGACAGATTCCCCAGAGAGAGAGAGAGAGAGAGAGAGAGAGAGCCGAAATATCTTGATTGCCAAACTGACTCGCTGCAGATAATCGATCTCGTGTTCGACTCAGATGTGCTCGCGTCATAACTTCCGGTGTGTATAAAATCTCGATCGCTTCATCGCGTACACAACGGCCGCTAAAAATAGAGCCGCTGGCGCTCTCGTTTCTCTCATCTCCTATTCGTGTATAGGCCAGTGTGTTCCTCCTTTTTGCACGCTTCATTTAACGGGTCAATCTCGAGGTACACATCTCGGCAGCTCTCAATGAGTTGCTGCTCTTGTATATATTCACAACGAGACCAACGTCAGAGACAGAGAGAGAAAGAGAGAGAAAGAGAGAGAAACATATCTCGCATACCATCGATTTACAAATTGGCTCTCGTACGCAACTAACGATTTTCTCCCTATTCTCTGTTCCAGGTGAGTGAGGAAAGCGAAGCGCCGAGAGCGACGAGCCTTAGTCACATCTACCGCGTAAGTCTAATTCAATCGCGCATATATATGTGCGCGCCACCCTTCGCAACTGCGTATATCTGCGCTATATCCACATAAGATGATTCATGAAAATCCCCTCAAGAGACCAGCCCACCTCTCGCCCCTCAGGGCAATAAAAGCCCTGCAAAGGGTTTAAAAGAAACGCATACCAAGATCACCACCCAACGCGCAATTGAGAGAGGGAAAGAGAGAGAGAGAGAGACACACAATGAGAAAAAGTAACAAAATAAAACGCAGCAACAGCGGCAGCGGGTTGGAAAAAAAGAGAACAACGGCCGGCATTTACATGAGGACGCGGGGGTGCGAGAAGCGCGCACTCGACGCGTCAAAAAGCGCCCGGGGCCATTAACAGGGGAATATGCAAATGAGGTGGCGGCGGCGGTGCGCAAAAAAGAGCGCTGCTCGCGTTTAATTTATTCTCGCCGCCTAAATGTATTATCCGTGTACGTAGCGCGTCTTTATCCGAGAAAACGATCGCAAAAATGCGCAGCCCCTAAGAGACGCACTAATACTCTCTCTCTCTCTCTCCTCTCTGTCTCCCTCTGTCTCCCTCTGCAGTCTCTCGCGGACGAAACAAAGGCCGACGATTATAACGTATGCTTATGCACGCGTTTTGTATACCTGTGGCGTATAATGGATCGCCAAAGTCGAGATCGAGAGCCTCGCCGATGCTAAATGTCGCGTTAATTCGTCCCTCTTCCCGCATATTCCTGCCCTTCTTAGCTCGGCAGACTAGCTCGAGTTCTTCTCTTTTCGCATGCAGTCCGCTGTCTTTTTTACGCAATTTTACTTTTTAATGTCGCCCTTGGCTCGAGAGTCTGCATATGCGCAGTGTATAAGGCTTAGCGGAGAAAGAGAGAGCCCGCGGGCCTGATTGTTATTCTATGATTTTTCGCTCTCGTTTTGCGGAGAAAGACCGCGCTTTTATTTCAAAGGGATTCGGGGATCGGATTGTCGATCTTCCTTTTGGGACTGCCGCTCGCGCTGCTGTCGTGATTGCGCTTTATGGCCTCGTAAATTATTTCAGCTGTGTGTGTGTGTCTGTGCCCGTCTCTCCCCCTCTCTCTCTCTCTACGCGGGGGCAATTAATTCCAGATATGTATGCTGTACGCAGATATATATTTATGAAAATCGAGAACAATTTTATCGCCGCCTGCATGTATGCGCACAGGGTGTTTTTTTATAACTCCAACGTTTATGGAAAAATTTCACGGGCCAAGTAGTCTTACGTGCTTGCAGATATAGGGAATTGAATCTTCGTCTCTCTTTCTCTCTCAATCTCTCTTGCGATAACGCGCGCAATTAAAGTTGGTATCGTTATCCAATTGAACTTTGACACGGAATTACTCAAAGCTATGTATAAACAAGTCTTTCGCTCTGTCTCATTAATCAACCGTGAGCGGCGGCAATCGCAAGTTTCTCTACGGAGTTATCGAGCGCGCTTATTATGTCACACACACACACACACACACACACACACGCGCACGCACACACACACACACACACATATATACACTCGGCTTCGTGCGCTAGTTTGTCGCCGATATATATAGCATGCGTAATTCGGCGAAACTATACCGGTGACTTTATTATAGCGAGCGCAGGCGGTGGCGGCGAATTATGCAAATCTTAATAAAGGATAAAGACCGCACGCGCCCAAGTTTCTCTCTCTTTCTCTGTCTCTCGCTCTCGCTCTCGCTCTCTATCTCCCGGAGAGGAAATACGAGCAGATTCCGGGGACGCTCTCCGAAATAGAGAGCAACAGCCGAGTAGCTTAGTTTAAATGCGGCCGCGGAGAGAATATTGTTTCGGCTCTCTCGGGTCCTGCGGCAAATTGCGTTTTTAGCTTCTATATACACTGTCGACGAATTTAATAAGGAGAGAGAAAGACCTCTGATGCGGGGCAGGTTGGCTTTATTATGAAATTAAAAAAAAAAGAAGCGGAGATAAGAGCGAGGAAAGGCTGGAAGAAAGAAAGGCTGCTGCTGGAGTTATAAAAGTACAAAGGATCGAGGAAACGTTTTAATTGGGGCTGAATGTGGCGCCGTGTCCCGGAGAGACAGAAAAAAATACATCAATTATGAACGTCGGGCTAAAAGGGGTAGCACTGCCGCCACGCCGGACTTAATGATGAATATTAAAAAGAGGCGACGGACTAAGTAGCTAATCAAGCGGCTGTAAAGAGCGTAAAATATTGACTCCGCAAACTTATTACGCTCTGCAGCTCTCCGGGAGCGACGAGGAGCGCAAAAAAAAAAAAAATAATTGAATCCGACTCTACGGCAAAGACGTCTCTCCCCCGACTGTGCGCAGTGTACGTTGCTCTCTGCGCGAGACTCGAGAGAAGAGAAAGGATAGAGAGAGAAAGAGACAAATAAATGGAGATCGAAACGAGAGGCAAAAAGCCAAAAGAAGAGACGCGGAAACAGAGAAAGACCATACCGCAACGAGAGGAAGCTTCCGCTGAAATATAATTCCGGCTGTGCCCAGCACATTCACGGTCGGATAATCCTCGCATGAAAACTTATTACGTCGCTCCTGCGCTGGCCGCCGCCAGCTTTTCCCTCTCTCACTCCCTCTCTCTCTCTCTCCCCCTCCCTCTCTCCTTCTCTCCTCTACTTCAGCGACAAGAGCAATTACATTTTTAAATTACGTTACACGATATTAAGCCCCTTCCGCCGCCGCCACTGCTGCTGCTGCTGCTACTCTTTCATTCCACTTTCGGACTCGTGTATATTCCTTTGCAGCAAGAGAGCGCGAGAGGCCCGCGCGGCATAAAACGTAGCCAGTGAGGAAAATAAAGGGCTCTGAGAGAGAGAGAGAGAGATTTAAGCTTCTCTTTCTCTGTTTTCCTCCTCCTCAGTTTTAATAATTCGCCTTCCAGGCATGAAAACTTCTTTTCCGCGAGTGCGAGTCTTATTAATTCGTCGTTGCAGCAGAGCAAAGCTTTCTCACTCACTCTCTCGCCTCTTTCACTTTTCTTCCAGCAATACTTTTGCGCTCCTCTTCGCCGACTAATTTCCTTATTTATATTCTGAGCTTTCTCGACGCGCGCGGCTATTTGCGCTGGTCCTTCTTCCCTTCGGCCGCTCGCTTTCTTTCTTTCTCTCGCGCGAGAGGTGTAATGATCATTTCGGTAAATTAATTATCGAAGGCGCAGAGGCGCTGCGGCTCCCTTGGAATTCAAGAAAATTAGTTTCGAAAGAGCTCTCGCCGCTCGCTCGCGCACGCGACGCCTCCTCGAAATTGAATGAAAATAGCGTCTTTTACGCCGAGCTTTCTTTCTCCCGCGGCGATGATGATTCGTCGACTTTTTTCCGGAAAAACTTATATTCCAGGAGAAACGGAAATGTCTTGATAAATTATCCGACACCGGTAATTGCGCTCTCAGGCTCTCTCGTCGCCGAAACACATGCGCGCTACGCATACACACACTGCACACACAGTCCTAAATCCGAAAGTCATCAGGCTCGCGCGACACCTTTGCAATTTCCCGCGGAAGCTTTTTTGCTCGAGCCAACTTTCGCAATCGGAAATCGCTGTTTCTCTCTCTCTCTCTCTCTCTCTCTCTCTCCTCTCGGAAAGGCCGGAAAGCGTCGCAATAAAACAGAGAGATATAGCCGACGTATAAGGGATACTTGGTCTCCGTCCAAATTAGCCTCTCTCCCTCTTGCTCTCTTCCTCTCTCGCTCTGCACAGCTTCGATTTCGAAAATTCGCGTCGCGCAACTTGACTTTTACAATCAATTAGTCGAGGATATGATTTGGGCTTGTGGCTCTTTTGGCTCCGGGCGTAATTGCTCCGCATACGCTTACTCTCCGCGACGAGTATTCGCGTGTGCGTGTGTGTTTTCGTAAATCACCCCGAAAGACTTTTAGTGGCTCTTTAACGTCCCGCGACTATTAGGTCGTGTTAGCCTTTGGCTCTATGCGCACCCAATATTTTTAATAGTCCCGATACGTATTCTATTCGGGGAATCGATAATTAGAGGACTACTGCAGTATAAATTTCGATTTCGAGACGTTTTCGTTGCGGCGATGCGTCTCTCCGCGATCGGTTTATCCGCAGATAATAATTCGAGGTTATTCGCTGAATTATTCAGAAGTCGGTCGAGCACAATGAAATAAATTACGGGAGACGCGAGAAGGAGCGACAACAATGGCCTCGCGTGAGCCGCGTGTATGTGCGCACGCGATCATCCAAACTGTCGCGCAACAATGCGTGCGCACTCAATTAACGCCCGTAAATTTGACAGTAAAATCCAATCAAGCCGCGCGACGACACCTCCCTCGCGTGTCTATAGACGGAATCCCCTCTCGACAAAGTAAAAAATCTCGCATTATCTCTTCAGCCGGCTGGATAATTCGCACGACCCTTTCCCTCCTCTCTGTTTTTCCTGCGTCTCACTCTCTTTCTCTCTCTCTCTCTCGGTGTACGTACGTCTACGCGTGTATATACGAAACGAATCGGGGGGGAGAAAAGAGTTGCTGAGCGAGAGGATTTTTACGAGCTTGTTTGCAGTCGACAGTTTGTACAACAGAGGGGGGTCGGATTAATGCAATTATCACGGCTGATTGATCGGGATCTTATTTGGAAAGTATATGGGGGTGGCGCCAACGGGGGCGGGAAATTCGCGAAGCGGAAAAAAAAATCTGTTGATTTTCGACAGTGCAAATACGCTTACAGGGGGGATACACGCGGGAAAAGAATTATATCGCGTATGTATCTACATCGATCGATTTCAGAGACCGGGAATAAGTCTAGGAGCCCCCAATAAACACCTCTCGGGAAAACAAAGCGCCGCGCGCGCTCCAAAAAATCTCCTCCCCAATCGAGGAAATCAATTACATTTCATCCAACTGCCTTACGTCTCTCGGACCTTCGACCTTTTTCCGCGGAGATATAGGGTCAGCTCGGACACACCGCAAATTGAATGGAGAGAAAGAGAGAATGCTGAGAAAAGAGAATAACCCGCGCCTGATTTATCGCACCGCTTGTTATTATGTTTTTCGCGAGGGAAGCCCAGGGGGAGAGAGGTCATATTGCATTGTACGCGCGAACGAGCTTGTCGGAAAACGCACAAAAAGCTGTTTTCCGGTTTGGCCTTACGCGTGCAGTACTCACCCCGTTACGTAGGTGCACGCATCAGGGCTTATATTGTACGCCAGTTTTTGCGGACCGCAGCTCTCTCGATTTTCGGGGTAATTTATCTGCGAGTATAGCCGCGTAGTTTTCCAAAATACCTGTATGTATAACGTGCGTTGGCTACATCGGGAGGTTTATACACAATTGTGCGCGAAATTTTCTCAATTTAAAAATTCCTCGGGGAAAGGACACGCAGAAGCAGGCACGATAAACAAGCTCGGCCTGGACAAAAAGAGGCGGAAGAAGAAGAAGAATAATAAGAAGAAGCGAGCGCCGCGCACACAATAAACATCCGTACACGACAAGTAGAAAAGCAATATCAGCTCAGTGGTATACCGTGTGGCTGTGGCGGTGGCGGCGGCTTTTATGAAAAATTCAGAGTCTCTTTTTCCTCCGCCGCGAAAAATCCCTATGCAAACGAGTAAATAGCGCCAGTCGTCCTCGGGAATAAATGGCAAAAGACGAGGCGGAAACGGAAAATAACGACGGCAAGCGGGAGGGAACAAAAAGAGGGATGGGAAAGGGATGCTGCTGTTGCTGCCGCTGCTGCTGCTACGGAGACACAAGAAAAATGGTAGATTTAACGTGAAGATTTGCATCTCGCTGTTTTGAATGTTTGAATTGCTCCGCTTCTCTCTTTCTCCTTATAAATTGCTCGGGTAAAGCTGCATATTTCACCTTCGGTCGTATGCATATATAGCATACTTATAGCCAATGGAAGAGCACGGTTGTATCCGACAACACAACACTATAAACAAGGTTGAATCTCGCGGGTGGATTTGGCGCGACGACGATTTCGCTCCCATTGTGTGTCATCCACACGTCGTCCTTTTTCAATACACTTTCGACTTCTCTGGACGGCTCTACCCAAGACGGCCTTCGACATTAAAAAAAAAAAAAAAAAAAAAAACGAAACTCTCGTGCAAAAACGCCCATGAGAATAGAAAGAAAAAAAGATGTATATATACGTGTGTGTACAGTGTACGTTTCTCCTCCCCATTCTCCCGGTAAATAGACAGAGACATACGTTCGCCGCTTGACAGCCGTGTCGTTCCCTCGCTTTGTGCCACCTATTATGTTCGACGTATTTTCAGCGAGCGAGCGAGCGCGCGCGCCTCGTCATTATCGCGTCTTTAAAACTCGCGGGGCTCATGGCTTGTGAAAAATCGAGCCTTTTTTCGCGGCTTTTTACATTCCTCTTCCGCTTTGTCTCTCTTTGTTTTCCACGGCCGCCTTTTTCAAATGACGTGCGAGAGAGAGAGAGAGAGAGAGGCAGAGAGCTTTAGGGCTGAATAATGGAAGGGAGATCGCTCGAGTTAGCGAATTCGCTCTTTATGCTGCGCTCTGGCGCTGTTTTTTTCCTTCCCCGCCCTCGTCTCTCGCGCTCCACACCAAGAAGTTTATCTTGTTATACGTCGGAAAAGTCGTTTGTTTGAAAATCGCGACTCCGTCTCCGATGGCTAAAAAGATACGTGCCCAGCGCTCGATACCGAGCTCACCCTCCCGCTTTCTAAAGAAGAAAAGTATCCGCTTTCGTCTCGACTGTTCTCTCTCGACATTGAATTAGCTCTCGCGCGCAATTCAAAAGGGGGGAGCGAGCGCGCCGCACAATCGAACTCGGGCTGCTCCCCCCGCGTTAGGAAAAGCCGGCGATGCTCTACGACGAATTTCTTGGCGTGCGCGCATTCGGAATTAATTGAACTGCCGGCCGACGCGCGCACAATGTAACAATTGTCCTCGCGACGAGATTAATAACACCGCACGTCGCGTGCAGCACACACCGAGCGAAGAAGGGCTTAAGAACGGTACATATATACCTTCTCTCTCTCTCTCTCTCTCTCTCTCTCTCTCTCTCTATGCTTCGCTGCATATACGTATGCGTATATACTGTTGTATATATACAAAAAAACGGGTCGGCGAGAGGCGCGAGCGGAGGAATTTAATTGCGTTTGCTGCCGTGGGTATTTGAGGTTCATTCGGGAGAGAAGGATAAAGAGAGAGAGAGAGAGAGAGAGAGAGAGAGAGAGAGAGAGAGAGAGAGAGCGAGCGAGAGACCGGTCGAGCTCGAGCGCGCGCATCGCGATAATTTTCTTTGTGTGCGCGCACACACGTCTTTCCTCCCTTGATAAAGTGCTCTGCACACGCGGCGGTTATGTGCCGTAATAGCGCTTCGGCGCGAGATATAATGGCGCTGATGTTTGTTTTTATGTATCGGAGAGATTTCGAGTAGAAGCTGGTTATGCTCTTGGATGCGCGCGCTGCGTATAAATTCTATACACTGCGCGCGCGCGCGGCTCCGGACGTTTTATTGCATTGGAGAGAATATATCAGCCTGTAGATACGAGGCGCAATAATAATCGGTGTCGTCAATAACGCGCGCCCGGCGAATGTATCGGTATAAAAGTGTTTTTACACCCCGACGTATCAAAACACTTTACAATCGTTATATTTCACAGTTGTGTATATGCTACTTTTGCGGAGAGCAGATGCGCGTGTACGTGTGCCTATGTGTGCAGTGCATTCTCGCTTTATCATCCTGCTCTTTTTATGCCCCGGGTCTTCCTTCTCTCTCACACACACAGCCCCACACACACACACACACATACATTGCGATGACTCGCTAAAATTACGGTCCGTAATGGCCGTGGCGATCGCTATATTTCGAGGCTCGAACGTGTATAATTTCGCCGTTTCTCCCTTTACACAAGTCATTTTCTTTCTTTTTCCCCGGCGTATACGCACGCACGTACTCGTGCACACACTCCAGAGATAATTCCATTGTTTTTCGTGCGCGCGTTTTTCTCCTATCCCAAAAATTAATAACACGTTAAGAGAGGGGAATGCGAGGCGAATAAAAAAACAACGCGAAGCTCACGTATCGAATGCGGCAGATTGGCTGATATAGCGGCGGCGGAACGAATTTCGGTGTGAATCAATTATGTCTAATCAGAGGGGACGAGTTACAACTCCCGAGGAGAATTAAGATCCTGCACGCGGCGTCAGCTCTCACTCTACTCCTGCGGAGGAAATAAAGCCGAGGCCAAACAATTAGCGGAGAATGCAGCTCGCGATTATGAGCGAGAACTGCGCAAAGCCGAGAGGGAGCAACTTCCCGACAACTCTTTGACATAAATATGTAAATGGCTTCCGCGCGGACTTGGATTTTAAAATCCGCTCGTTAAACCCGCGCCAAACGAGCATCGCTTAGAGACTTACCTACACCCGGGCAGAGAGTAATAGAGAAAGAGAGAGAGAGAGAGAGAGAAAGAGACACACGGCCATCGACAAATCCCCTACTCGACTCTACGCATGCAGGATATATTCTGAAAGGTGAATAGGTATACGCACTTCAATGAGCTTAGTATAAAGCTCCTAATTGCCTCGGCGCGCGCAATCCATCCTCCTTTTCCCGCTGAATTTCCAGTGTAAACCTCCTCGGGCTACAAGAATCTCCCGGTACGCGTACATAGAGAGAGCACCATCCCCCCTTTCGACTTTGGGCGAGAGAGAGAGAGAAAGGACAAAAAAGTCAAACCGGCGGCAACGGATTTGCATGCCGAAAATCTATTTTAAATAACAGATTCGCGGTGTCGTCGTCTCCTCTGCCTCCCTCTCCCCCTCAGCCGCTCCCGCTCGCTCCTCGACATTCCCCAGACGAGATTCTCGGGGTTAGTAGAGAGAAAGAGCAACCCGTGTGATCTCTTCTCGCTCGGGAGGATACGGAAGAGAGAGAGAGAGAGAGAGAGAGAGAGAGAGAGAGAGTCGGGCTCGAGCGCGTTCCGACAAGGAAAAGACGCGAGGGATCGAGCCCAAGGTACCAAGGGGTGACTCTCTCCCACAGCCTCCAACTCTAAACTTGCCTCAGCGCTAGAGTCTACGAGTCTAGGGGCTTATTCTCTCGCTACTCTGTATAATATAATGTGTGTGCGTGCGGGTCGACGCGAATCTGTATTTAAGCGGCGTTCGCCGGATCTTGGAATTGATTCTTGGGTAAGTGGAGGAAGACGTCTCTTTTGTGGGATACGCGCTACAGCTCTCTGTCTATATGCCTTCGAGATTTCGAGACTTACGCGGGACTAACACTGCAGCGAGAGCTGCGAGCAACTCGAGTCTATGATACGCAAACGAGCTCTCGCACCGCGCGTAATTAAAAATGTATGAATTAACAATTTGCATGTGCGACCGACGTGCGTTATTCTGACACACGACAGCCAGAGGGCAATAAAACTTGCCCATTGGCGCGATTGCGACGACCCTCGAGTTCGCGGCCAATAAAGAGGCCTGCACTCGAACAAAAAAAAGCAGTCGGACAAGAAGCTCCCTAATCCGAATGCAAAAAGCACTGCCTATAATACGGTATGGAGACTGCCGAAAACGCACTTTGTTCGGTGTAGAGCATCAGTCAGCAGCAGACGTGACTACCCTACGGTATATATACAAAGTGCGAAGATGTCCTCTCACGGCAGCCTCCTTGGGGCTCTCGTCGCCTTATTCCCCAGACCTTGAAATTCCCTCGGCTTTGAAGCTAAGAGCAGAAATCGCCGGCGACTCCTCGTGTCCCATCCCCTCGTACACACTGACGGAGAGTTGTACAGCACGCGCAGAAGCCAGAGCGAGAGAGTGTGTACGACGACGCGGAAACGCGCGGACTTTGGCTTATTCAACCGGCTGATGCTGCTGCTGCTGCTGCTGCTGGCTTCGCTCGCTCTCTCTCTCTCTCTCTCTCTCTCTCTCTCTGTGTCTCGAGTAATCTTGTTATTATACCGACGAATCTCGAATTTACCGGCGAGGGGTCTTCTCTCTATTAATGTTTGTTTTTCATCGGGGGGTTAGTCGCTCTGCTGTCTGTCTGGAAGCAGTTGGCCGGATTTCACGGAGTTTTCCCGCCCCTCCTCTCTCGCTCTCGCGCGCCGGTCTACATGCGCGTATATATACCGTCTTCAATTTGGGCTCTCGGCCTTTTTCGCCTCTTTGAGAGCCGAGGCGGGCCGCGAGGGGTGACGATTACGGCTACTTTGAATTGATTAATTCTTCTGCACTGCGCCGAGGGCTGTGTCATCTTTCCCTTTTTTATACTGTCCCTTTTCGCCGGGGTTCATATACACTTCTCTGCTCTCCCGAGGAGCTAAGCGGTTTTGGGGGCTTTCTTGCGGAAGACAGGCGTGAATTTGTCAAGTCGCTTTTATACTCGTATATAACAAGCTTCCGCTAGTCGACTCACTCTGGAGAATTGAAAATTTTCGGAGAGACGCGCACACGACATATTTTCGTGCAGACCATTCGCCTCATAATGCACTGCACATGACTCGTCGGCGCAGCATATTTAAATTGTAAATAGCTGCAATTAGCCGGAAAAATGAATGGCTCGTCGGATTCGAAATTCGCATAGTGTCGTCGCCGCGCGCGGTAGCATATCGGGGAAAATAAAAAAGTCACGCTGCGCGAACGAAGGAAGAACAAAGCGCGAAAACCAATCTCCATGAATTCCGAATAATTCCACGACTCATCGCTCCTCTGCACATATTCATTGTGTTTATCCTGTCAGCGTCAGGCGCTCGTCGCCGTCGTCACCGTCAGCAAAAAAGAGACGAGAAAGAAAAATAATAACGAAAAAACGAGTATCATAATCGAGAAAAATTGCGGTCGTCGCCCGTCAGTTTTCCTCCCTGTTCCTATCTCTCTCGCTCTCGCTGTCTCTTTCTCTCTCAGTTCCCGCTCGAAAAATAGAATAATAACTCGACGCCGAAATCGGCTGCTGCTATATACTGCTCTGTCGTTGTACATTCTTCATGTTTTATTGAGTGGATTTCTCGTCGCTGAAAAGAAGCGACGAGTGTAGCGCGCCGCGACGAGTTACGTAAAACCGGCTTGGAGAGTTATGAATGTGGAGTCGAACGCGTGTGTAATATACACACACGTTGCGGAGAAGTTAATTTTGGGCGACTCGATGGATCGTCGATAGCACTTGCCAAAACTGCGATTTTTGGGAGATTCTAATTTTAAATTCGTAGGCCGAGACTGATCGGGAGCGTCGACGAGAAATATAATAATAATGAGGTCACATTATTATACGACGGTGATGATTTCTCTGCGAATAACAGTATATTGCTAACTTTTTAGCGAAACTTTGTAATGTTAAATTTTTATAAGTTAGTCACAGCATAAAATTTTCAAAAAATATGTGCAGTTCTGCGAATTCATTTAGATGAGCCTGTATACCTTACTTTCTACTAGAGGAATTCCAATGTAAAAATAGCGTCATTCTTTTTATTTTATCTGTCAAAATTTTGCAAAATACCACTTTTTATTTTGCTAATGCGTTATTTTATAGCGATCATTTGTGAATTACATAAACTGATCACGTATGAAAATTTCTTTGTCTGTATTTATTATTAAAATTTTTACGATTTGTACGATTCAATTGTCTTTAAACTTCTATACTATACTATAAAAATAAATATTTACATATAGAAACTATACTTTTGCATCAAAGTAAATTCATTATTTATTACACCAATATATATTAAAATAATAATTATTAAAAATTAGAAATCGGTTACAACTAGAGTGTATAAATTCGTTCTTTCTTGCGGTGTTATCGTTTTACATAAGCACTTGATAGATTGGTTTAAAGGAAGTTATGCGCACCAGCGAATTGTCATCAATTTTTTCCCTCGCCGACTCGGCTCTCCGGCTTTTCTTCGAGCGTCAAACGAAAAGTCGAAAGATTTATTAGTTATGCGTGTACGGCAACCCTTTATATAGATCCTTAACTTCTGGAGCCGCGCGCGCGCGCGCGCGCGGGCAACCCGATGAATTTTCAGCTCGGCGAAAAGTTAAAGCGGGATCATTTCCGTTCGAGTGTAAAATCGCCCCCCGAGAGTATAACGATTAACTTCATTGGAGCGATTACGGAAGGGTTGAAATTATCTCTGGGAAAAATAGCGGGCGGGCGAGAACTGCGGCAAAAAGCGTGGAAACCTGCCGCAAACTTGTACATGCGCACACTTGCGCGCACTTTGCTATGTATAGTATACGCCGCACACATCCTATATACATAAATCTCCCCGCGGCGACGCGTATAAATTACAATAAATCAGACTCAGCCCGGAATCTCGACGAATTTGTCCGACAATTAACGCCTGCGAGCCAGAACTAAATTCTGCAGGAAAAGAGAGAGAGAGAGAGAGAGCAAGAGAGACAGAGCGATAGAATCATAATCCTGAGAGATATAGCGCGTCGCGACACATTCCCTCCCTCTCAAGGAATTGCGCTGCACACGTAAACTGCCTTGGGAAATTGACGCGGAGGAGGTTGCGCGACGACAAGGATGGCAAGGATGGCAAGGAGAGGAGATAAAATCGGCGTTGAACTACGCTCGGGGGCAATATGGCGAGAGGATCAAGCTGCGCGTGTGTCTGTGTGTGTGCAGTTGTTTCGAGAGGGGATTCCGGCTTGCTCTTTTCCGTTTCTTTTGAATTGCCGCGTGTGTGTATGTGATGTGCATGTGTGCCGCCTATGTGTACGCGATGTGTGTGCTCTCTGTTGGGCTTTGGGGCGAGGTAATGGTTTCAGTGTTGGGACGGTAGTTGGCCGTAATGGATGTGCTTAGAGTCGATTCGGTTGCGCGCGACGGGAGGAGCGCGTCTGTAACGTATTATATGTTTACTCATGTTAGTTACTTTCTACATACACTGCACACAAACTTACACACTCTTATCGCTGCATACTCGCGGCTCGACGCTATTTTCTGGATAATTATTTTTTTCCTCTCGTCCCCCCTGGTAATGCCAGAATAATTGCTTAAATACGTATAATAATTCGTATTTTCTTCTGTTTCAGGTGAGTTCGCAAGCGACATCAGACACAGCTTCTTCCCACGTAAGTCTATACACACTCACGCACTCGTCGCGCTTATAACAAGTAGGCCTGTGTACTGTACACACAATCTGAGCTATATATCGTTTTACGAGCGTGTATAACAAAAATATATCGATGGGCGGTCAAAGATAGGCATACATATTATGCTGAGAGAAATGTCTCTCTCGCCACTACGTCGGTGCGACGGCTCGGCTTAATTTTCCCATTTGTCGAGAGGTAATTCGAACGCACATGGATACACAGGCGCGCACAAAGAGAGCGGACCCTCCAAGTGTATTTTGACGGGTACAATTGCGCGCGCTAAACACTCTTCCCGCGCGCGCGAGAGAGAGGCCAATGCAGACGGAAACCGCGCACCCAACGCAGACACTCGAACTCTCGTGAAAATTTCGTTTTCTCATCATCCCGCCAATATAGAGCCCGAGAGAGAGAGAGAGAGAGAGAGAGAGAGAGAGAAGAGCTGCCGCGACCACTATGACAAAAGAGAGAGGAGTCTCCCCTTCGCATTAGCACCAGCAGCCAGCCAGCCAGCCAGGCAGCCAGGCAGGCAGCAGCGCTAGCTGCCGAAAGTAGACAAAAGAGCGATATCTGGGGCTGCGCGCTCTGCTTTTTTCCGCCTCATCGGCATGGAAAAAAGGCACATCAGGCTTGTCTACATAGCTAGTCTCGTGCAGCAGACGCGCACAATGCCATCGCACCTCATACCTCTCCGTCGTCTACCTACCCTGTGATGTGTAGAGCGGATAGACCAGCCGGTAGTACATAAAACGCGCGGTCTACGACGGCGCTGCATCGGTGCGGCGTATACACCTCCGTGTATATATACATGCACGGCAATACCGGCAAAAGGGAGCAGAAGATGTGCGAGTGGCAAGATTCGACGACAGTAGGCAGACGGAAGTGAGAGAGAGAGATACACGTATATTCAGGGGGTTACTATACACGAAGCTATACATACGTAACGCAGGAGCGCAGTGGAGGAATCAAGCCGGCGCGCAAAACCGAACACTCTGAATACGGTATTAGGGCGCGAGCGCTGCGTAATAGCGCGCCGTTTGCCCGAGATGGCGCACACGTGTGTAATACCGGCGGCATATTGCGGTCTGTATACACACGTATATTATATGTATAGCCGCCGTACGCATTGCGTGCGCTAAAGAGTGGAAGAGACTACCGGCGGGGAAAGGAGGGGATATTCATCGTCGCACGAATATTGCGCGCATTATACACGCGAGAGAGTGTGAGAGAGAGAGAGACAGGATCTTCTTCCCCCGGCGCGGTTCCCTTTGTCTCTGCAGCCAGGCGCGCGTTTCCGAGGATCCTTGAGAGCAGCAGCAGCAGCAGAAAGGTCGCGCCATAATCGACTTCCGCTCTATCTCTCCCTATACACTGATTCGCTCGGCTCACTTTGTCTACCTCGCGCGGAAACAGAGAAGCCGTAATAGAAGCATACGCGCACATATATTCTCTCTTGCAGTACTTATGTATGGCCATATAACAGTATAACGATCATGTCGTCGCAGTCAACGGATTTTTTAAGGGCGGGGCGCTCATCCGCTTTGTCGATCGCTTTTGCCATTGCAGCAGCGCTGAGTGCCGCTGATATCCCTCTGCTGCTGCTGCTGCTGCTGCTGCTAATGACGATGACGATGATTGCATTGAACGACCAGTATAACACAATAGGATTCACTGGCTCTCGACACCGCGCAGCAGTTAAAAACGAAAATATCAATCGAGGATTGCCCAGCGCATGATATAAACCTTTATCGCAGTTATATTCACGTCGGAAGCTTATACTTTATCTCTCCAAGCAGATAGCTCCGTCAATATTGATCGACGGGAGAGCGCGTCGCTTATACCGCTGCTGCTCGTCCCTCTTTTTCCTATAACGCGAGCGCGCGCGACTCGGCTAATAAAGCGACGTCTACGTGTATATCCAGATTTATAGCGGGAAAATTCGAATAAAAGAACACGGCGCCGCTATCGCCGTTCTCCATTCGACTCGCTCTCGCACTCGCCCTCTCTGCAGTTGTTGAGGTATCAAAGTCGCCTCTGAAAGATATATGCGCGTCCGTCGACGTGATCGTACACGCGGTTTATCGCCGATAACAAACCTCCGACGTCCACGCGCGCTCTGCCTCTGCACTCGTTAATTCGCAGTTTATGTCTCCGAGAGCTGCTGCTTATTATATCGCGCGGAGGGTGGCGCTGAAAAATCGACCTCCTCTCTCTCTCTCTCGCTATACACGTCCATCGATCAAAATTTCATCAGGCGAACCTGTTGAGCTCTCCCTGCTGAGGCAAAAAACTGTTTGGGGGCAGTTCAACTCGTTCGGCTCCTCTTGGAAAACTTGGAGTACACCGGATCCCCCGCAAAGTGCCCCGTCTTATATACGCACTTCTCGCGAGCGCGCAGCCTCTTCTCCGGCAGCGCTCGAGCCTCCGAGGGCCAGAGGCCGATTAGCGCGGCTGTAATTATTTTCGGGAAAAGGGGGCGAATAGTCGTCTCTCTCGTTTTCCGGCGCCGCCTCATCATTCCGCTCGAGCTGCTGCGTCGCGCGAATTAGGTTTACGCTACGCGCGCTCCTCACTCACTCTCTCTTTCTCGCTCGCTCTGTATATGTCTGTATACAGAGAACGCGTACGGGGGGGTTGGCTCGTTTCGCTAACTTTTTACGGACGGAAGTTTCCCGCTTTTTTTTTGTTGGCTACTCTCGTTTTGCGGCAGAGAAGACACGGAGCTTGGATAATTGAATTTCTTTTCGGGATGTTTATTAAAACGCGGAAACCTCTCCTTTTCCCCGTGTGCGGTAATTAAAGACTGCTGTTTATTGACGAGTGTATTATTTTTTTTTATCAAGCGTCTCGAGGAAGGAAGCAAAAAATCTCGACTGTTTTTGATGATGCTATCCAACGGTTAAGTAACTTCATAAACTTTTAACAAAGTATTTTAAAGTTGAAATATTTTGAAAAAAACACGCGGTAACATTTATGAACTGTTTTCAAACAGCTTTTACACAATACAAGTATTTGTATTTATAAATGGAACAACAACAAAAGAATTAATGACAATAATAACAGTTTGTAGAGGTAAGTTTTTATGGGACACGCATCCTGCAATAAAAAGTAAATTATATTGTAACTAAACATCGAAAATGTTCCATCGAGTATAGTTGAAATGAAGTTACACGGGGAAAAAGTGCTGAAAATGGATTTTTCTCTGCGGGGGAGCGCGTGAAACTCGAGTAAAAAGGGTCAGAAATTACGTTGGCCTCTTTTAGTGTATTCTTTTCAGCGTCGCGCGCGCGCCTCAACACCGAGCAATCGCAATCGAATAAAGTCCGTAGCGAAGAAATTTCATTGAAAGTTCTCTCACTCGGCGCGGAATACAATACAGGAGAGGCGAACAAATTTCATCAGCGAATTCCGGCGCTCGTGCAGCGGCCCCGTCAAATATCAAAATAGAGAAGTTAGCGCACGCTACGCCAATTCAGCTCAACGGCAAGCCACCATCCTATATACACGTCTGTGTGCAGTGCGGCGCTGTGTACTCACAGTAGAGTGGAGAGAACTATACGCGCAGCACGAGTGAGAGAGAGAGAGAGAGAACTGCCGGAGAGAGAAATTAATCCACTATACACGTATATATAACGCCGGCTCGTAGCACGACGACGTCTTCCTGCGCTTGGTTGTATATACACGTACATATAGACCGAGACTCTCTCTCTCTCTCTCTCCTCTCTTCGCATACCATGTACCACTATGCTACTAGTTCGCGTGAACACTGATTAGTTTTGGCGCGATGATGAGTTTCACGTGATAGATGCTCTTTTGAGTTAAACCGTTGTTGCAGCGAGTTTGCCTATACTCCGACACATTTTGCGGATTCCTATCGCGAACTTTGCCTCCGGGGCCGAGAGAGAGAGAGAGAGAGAGAGGGAGAGAGAGTGAGATAGAGTCTGATAACATCGATGCGATTTACGTGCGCGCGTTACGAGAATAGCATTTGTGTGGCGACGACGCAACGGTTTAATTAAAAAGTCGAGTATGCACGATGCAGCTAGTCCGGTGAATCCGAGCTTGCGTGGGTTATAGACGCGCTAGCGGCGGGTTATAAAACGAGGTCGAGCTTCGAAGAGAGACGGTTTATGTGCGGTCTATAAGTGCAGCGACACATCGAGTTAAACACACACGGCGAGCGAGAGAGCGAGTGAGAGAGAGAGAGAGAGAGAGAGACATATGCACATACATTCTTAATGGCGTAATTGGTTTAGCGGCTAGCTCGTGTATGTGTAACGCGTGCAAACGAGATCACCTAATGCCATATACGCAGCGAGTCTATAGTCGTGCGGTCTTAGCTTCATCGAGCTTTCGAATAACTTTATTTCTCCGCGTGTCTCTCGGCTCTGCAGTATAATACGATGTAGACTATACGTATCATATCTCGCTATATACGCGTACCGCGCGATCATCGATCCTCGCAAAAATCGTACAGCGGCTAATGACCCCCTGATATATGTTCCGTCGTTAAAGTTCGCTGCTCTCAAAATTGCGAAACTCTGACGTCGGTGCGACGATCCTTAATTATCGTAGCCATACACATCGGCCGTATAACGTCGGGGGAGAGTCGGCTCAATTAGCCGCGTGCGTGCTCCATCGAGACCGAGAGACACGATCACTCTCTCTCTCTCTCTCTCGCTTTCATGTGTGCGTTACGCCGTTGCACGCTGATCCCATTTACGTCGTATATTAGCGTCGTCGCCGCGACGTAAGCTGCACTGCGGCGAGAGAGAGAGAGAGAGAGAGAGACGAAGCGTGTAAAGGCTGACGCTGATGTGGATAATTATTTTACGCTCTCCTCGCGACGAGGGATGGACAGTTTTGCCTCGTTCGCGTTTATCCGAGCCGGAATCGAAAATCGGCCTCGCGCACACGTACGCAGACATTAGAGGCGCGCTGCAGCTCTCTCGATCGAGCTATGCCTTTGAGCAAAATCCGCAGGCGCGCAAATATGTCTTCGCGGCGAGCGGCTTCTGTGTACAGATCCTCCACGCAATCCCAAGATAATCGTGCGAGCCTTAACAGGGCGCGGCGGGCCGAGCTCTCCTTAATTGCGGATCTCTCGGTTGGCAAAGGCCGCTGCTGCAGTATATAGCGTAGTGTACGAAGAGAGCCTGCGCGCGCGCGCGCGCGAGAGAGAGTATAACGGCTAATCCCGGTGCCCGAGAGCTAAAGCAATGATTGCGTCCGAATCGACTGCTTGTCGTCCGAATCCAGCGCCGCCGCCCCCAGTTAATTACAATCCGATTGATTTAGCCCCGGCGTGTCGGAGCGTGACACTGCGTTCTCTCTTGCTCTCTCTCTCTCTCTCTCTCTCTCTCTCTCCTGCATATACAGTACACCCACCACCGCAGCAGCCCTGCACACGTAGCGCGCTCTCTCTTTCTATACATATATATCGCCGAATAATGAGAATACGTGTGCCGCAGCCCATCAATCGCACGTCGTTTGCATCGCGGCCTGGCAAACAGCGCTGCTGCTGCTGCTGCTGCCGCTGCTGCCTATATATATTTATATATATGTGTATATGCTATGCACCGATACACGTCGGGAGAGCGAGAGAAAGGGGCCTTTGAATTTTATTGGCGCGTAGCCTTTTTTCCGAAAGACCTGCTGTCGCTGCGGTTCTTTTTTCGATCTACGCGCGTTGCGCGCATCGGGGAAAAAACGCAGTTAGGGCGCGCTGCTGCAGCAGAGCGATGAGAGAGTGGCACAGAGAGAGAGAGAGAGAGAGAGAGAGAGAGAGAGGGAAAAAGCGGGAAAATAATTTTGCCGATGGATTTTTGCGCTTTTAGAGTGTGTCCCGCTCGAGAGCTGATTGATTGATTCGCTGTTGCCGGACTTTTTCCCCCGCGTGTATAACCGGCCGCCGCGCTGCTCCTGTATATATAATACGATTATACTCTGCGAGAGAGTGAGAGAGAGAGAGAGAGAGCGTTGAGAATCAATTTGCGCGAGAGCCGGATTTTTCGAGTGTAAATAAAATAGCCGCTGCCGCCGCCGCCGGGCGCTATACACTCGAGCAAATCGTGTTTCGGGGATTAATTACGAAAATAGCAGTCCGCAGCTCGCAAAATTCAATGCGTGTGTCCTTCGGCATTCGCTCTCTGTTTTCTGGCTCCGAGCCAATTCTCCCTGGAATAAGGCAGAAACTCGAAGATCGAAATGATCGTTCGCTTGTCGCTATAAGTATACTGCAAGCGAAGAATAATACGCGACGATGACGCTGTTTCTCGTGTGTGTGTGTGTGTGTGTAAGCAAACACGTGCAGTGGATCCAACGAAATGAGGGACGCGACTAAAAGAAACGAGCGCTGAACAACGTCGAGCACATCCTCTCCTCCCGAGAGAACAAAGCGCAATAAAAAGCGCTCGTTCGCATGCATTGTCTATACGGCGCAGGAGGCATATCTCTCGCGCGTACACATATACACACGGACACGTTATACGTAAGCGAGCGAATTAAAAGGACCAGCGCGAGAAGTAAGCGCGCGCTGCACATAAGTATATAAATTGAAGGTCGAGGAAACGAGCATAGGGGGAGGCAGTGCAACAGCAGCAGCAGCAGCAGCAGCAGCAGCGGCTCAAGGATTCTTCTGTTGCTCGCTTCGCGGTTGCTGACACGGATGTGCTCGCCGGAGAGGCTCACATGCCCATACGCTGACACGTGCGAAGAAACGCGTGTCTCTCTCGTTGCTGCTGCAGCAGTGCGCGCGCGACGCGCGAGTACCTTGTTCTGTCTCTCGTCCTCCTTTTGTTCCCGCGCGAGCTGCTGCTCGCTTGTAGGTACCAGCGCGCTCTGCGTTCGAGGAAGAGGGCGACGGCTCAAGGCGAATAATTTATTGGGCTGCAGTCCCCGCTGCTGCTGCTGCTGCTGCTGCTGCTGTTGTTAGGGCGCTTTATTCTTGCACATGCTCGCACGGTTCTGATAAAAGCTGCACGGGCTGTTTAAGATTGTTTATGAGCTATTAATGCAAGGTTTGGAAGGATTTTTTCTTATTTTTTTCAAGCACGGCTGTACACGTTGTTGTTGCGCAATTTATATCGACTCGATTCTGCGCTCCATCGATTTACACGACGTCGAAGCTCGCGTGGATTCCGTTTTTACGCGGCGAGCGAATTAACCGCTTCCTATATATACGCGCGAGATCTCCTTTTTACGGAGCTGCAGTGGAGTGCAATTAATTTGCTATCTAGTGGCGAAGTAGCGCGGAAAGATCGCAATCGGTTTTTGCCTAGAGACAGAGAAAGAGAGAGAGAGAGAGAGAGAGAGAGAGAGAGAGAGAGAGAGAGAACTTGCTTGATTAAATACCAAGAGAGGATGTGGATGTTTTTTTATAGGTCACTGGACGATGACGCGAAACTTATGCGACTATAATTGAGAAGCGATCGGGTGCAGCGCTTTTTGCGCACGAATCGAGTGCACTTTCGATCTCGTTTATTTTTGTACACACCGCGAGTGTTGTGTGAGTCACGGGGCAATAAATGAATCCTCCAACTCGCGCGCGCGGCGGATATAGCCGATGCGCGCGCAGTCGTCGAAAAATCGGCGAGCATCGATCAAGATTCCTATAAAATAATGCATTCGGCATCTATATCCCCGGCACTGAAATATGCATCTCATCGGCAGTGCATCGGAGCGTCGAGCGCGCACTGCAAGAAAGAAGAATCGAGGATGAACGACCTTTCAACTGATGTCTCAATAGTCCGTCTGGCTTTTGAAGAAAAAACGCCTCGATACATCAGCCGTCAAAATACATCGTTATCATCATCGCTTAGCTCGGCACACATAATACCGGCGATCGGCAACAAATGGTCCTCTCGGCTGCATCAATCATCAGCGCGCGCGCGAGAGAGCGAAGAGTATCAATCGCGCCGTATAACCCTCTTCTTCCTTCACTACTGTGAAGAACGCCAAGGAAAGGTGGCTGCGTGTGTGGCTTTATCTCTCGCTCGTCATGCGCGCCGCACGCTAATAAAAAAAGCGGGAAAGTTCCACGTGTTCGCGCGCGAGCTTTGAATGGACGCGCGGCAAAGAGAGTGAGTGAGAGAGAGAGAGAGAGAGAGAGAGAGTGTCGAGTTGAGCGCCACTACACGACAACATTCCGCGCGCCAACGTATAACAGCACGTGCAGTTTCTCCTCCTCCTCCTCCTCCTCTTCTGCCGCTGCTGCTGCGTACAGCTTCGTCTCTGCGAAGCAGCAGAGTATGAAGTGCTGCAGCGCAGGCAAGAAAATCTCCGAGAGACTTGTGTATATTCGCGCGCCGCGAGTACTCGATGCAGTAAATAAAACGGACCCTCACCCCCTTCTCCTCGGCTGCAGTGTAGAGGTGCATAACACTCTATGTGGGTACCTTTGCGCCGCGCGGACGCGCGGGTCGAGGGAATATTATTTTCGATGATTTGTGGCTTTTTTCCAGGTTTGACGGACCGATGTTTTGCGTTGCGTGATTACATGGCTCGTGTGTATAATGGAAGTATATCGGTGTCATTAGTTAAAATTGGTGGAGATCCGACTTCGGCGCGGCAGTCGTGCCTTGGATCTCCCTTTTTAAACACACACCGGTCAATCATCCGCGTATATGGGATGCGCGTATACAAAAAGCGACTCGCAGGTTTACCATCGTGAAAATCCAGCCACTTAATCGGCAAGCGAGAGAAAGGGGGAGCTCGGCAAATATCGCGCGCCGACGTTTTCAATTAGTCATGCCTCGTCTTCTTCCCGAATTAAAAGTACTCGGCATCCATCGGGAAGACTCTCACGTAATTACGTGCAATTTAAGTCGGTAATTCTCGCCCGCCAATCTCGTATAGCGCAGAGCGTGTGTAAGGGGAAAATTTTTCCATCTCTCTCCTCTCTCTTTGCCTCGTCGCTCGCGCCTTTTTCGTCCTCCCCCCGTTGTCGTCTTCATGCCTCTCCTCATCCTCCTCCTCCTCCTCCTCCTCCCCCTGCTTCGCTCCTCGACTCGAAGAAGCGAGCGGTTAACATTCATTATATATGGCCCGATAAATCACGGGGAATGGCAAATTTATGTGAAAGTCATGCCAGGCTAACCTTCCTTAATTTTTAAGCTTCGAGAGCCGCTGCTCCGAATCCTCTCTTTCTCTGCTCTCCTTCGAATTCCCAACTTGGCAGCCGCACCGAGAGACAGAAGAGTCTCGCTCTCCTCTATACCGATTTTTGCGAATCGCACGTCCGTCTTCTCCATTTCTGCTCTCCTTTGGGAATTCGATGATTTACGCCGTCCGCGTGACGAGAGTTGTGGGAACTTGATTAGCCCATTAATGAGATCTATTTAACCGGCTCTCGTGGCCGGAATAATCGAACGAGCAGTAGTCGCGCTTGACGGATCCCGCTCTTTTTTAAACCGAGACGGATTTATCCGCGAGAGCGAGAGAGAGAGAGAGAGAGAGAGAGAGAAGTCCATTTTTTATTTTCACTCTCTTTCGAGCTGGAGGCGAACGAACGTTAAAGTCGAGTGCAAGCGCGCATACTAATTCGAGATTAATTCAGAGGAGAGAGCTCGGCTTTTTGAGAAACTTTTCGAGGGAATGTAAATCCGCGAGCCGATCGGCATTTAATTCTGTTTCTGATTTTACTGCGCGTGTGACCCATGCTAATGCATCGTTCGCCGGATTAAGATGCAGCGATAAGGATTATATTACCCCGGGTGCACTGCACTGCACTGCACTGCTGCGCTTATCGCCGCCGAGTTTTCTTATTCAAATGAGTGTGCGCGGCCGCCGCAGCTGATTTCTAACGAACCGGCTTTTCAAATCGCGGATGAAGTTATTTACGCGAGCTGCGCGTGAATTATGTAACCGATATTACACGCTGAAAGAGATCGTATTAAGGAATTTACGACTCGAGTATAGTGAAAAATTGCTCTGCGGTACACTGTACCGCGGGAGAAACGTGTACTCGCGTCTTAACAAATTTTATACAGATAGTTTATGCTTATCGGATGGATGTTAAGTAACGCTAATTCACGCTCCTGTATGGAAATAAGCAAATCTTTGAAATTGTGCCGGCTATCGGACGAGTCAATTTATTTCCAGTTTTCAATTACTCTGATTAATGTAATTCAATCGATAAGCGTTTGTAAAGTACAGAGTAATCAACAACTAAGCTTCACGTAATGAAAAACTTTGTCAGATATTGAGCGTAAATAATACTTGTACGATATAGCAGAAGAAAATGTATTATTTCTTGCTTTTTTAGAAATCTTAAGACCCTATAAGGAAAATTATGACCAATCAATTTTGTTTTTTGTACAATCATAATGTTCATTATGTTGAACAGCTGTTTTGTTTCTGCACGAACAAAGAAAATAACGCATTTTCATTATTGAACAGAATCTCGCGGAAAGATTTTTCGCCACTTGCTACAAATTGTTTCATAATGTAAGCAACAATTACTAACACTACAATTATACCTATAACCATTGTACCGCAGGCATTTTTGCTGTAGACCAGCTCATAATAATTTTTATTGCATACGGTAGCAGCAGCAGCAGCAGCAGCAGCGCATTTCTCCGAGTATATGTAACGAACGTATAATCAATGAAAATGCGGTTTATTAATTTTTCCGCGCCCCGAAATACTGCTGCAGCGCAATAAATAGAGCGAGCGAGCGAGTGAGCGAACTGGTCGTTGATATAATAGCGGAGAGTTAGATATAGATTCCTCTTTTTTTCCCCTCTCGCGCGCGTTACTAGTCGGCGTAATTACGCGATCGATGGAAATCCGTGGCTCCGCGTGTACACACGTACACACATATCTCGCGTTTAGCGAAGATAATTTGTAATTACACATCAGCAGCCGACGCAGACAGGCTATATCTGAAAAAATGTGTGTGCGCGCGCAGTGTGCATGTGTGTTTCGGTTCAGCAATTTCCTATAAATATAGCTTTGGTCATTCCCGTGCGCGCGCGAAACAAAACCCCGGCGATCGAGAAAATCAATTAAATCTCGGAGGAGAGCGAGAGCGCGCGCGATACCCACGAATGAATATAAATAAGAGCAAAGTGAAGCGCGTTGATCTGGAAAGTAGCCGGCGATGATTCGCAACGTCGACACGACGAGAAGAGAGGGAGAGAGCGAGAGAGAGAGAGAGAGAGATACCTGTCTGACCGCTTTCGATTTCTGGACGAGTTTCGCTCCCCTACTCGTGTCTTCTTCATTTTGCGCGAGAAAAGTCGTCCTCGCCATTCTTCTTCGCTGCCCTGTTGCCGCCGCCGTCGCCGCTGCCGCTGCAAAACGCCGTTTAATTTGCATAAAATGCACGCGCGGTTTTACCGTCCAGGGGCTATATTTTTTTCTCTTGCTCGTCCTCTCTCTCTCTCTCTCTCTCTCTCTCTCTGCGTATGTGTGTCTGAGCGTATATTAATAAACGGCTGCGCATGTGTACCAGTAACAAGAGAAAGAGCGAGAGAGAAGAGTGGGGGGGGGGGAGAGGCTCGAGTTGTTTTGTACTGTTTTCGGAGGATGGAGTCGTTGTGCTTTATACCCGGTTGTTTGGCGCTTGTTTAAGGGGTACTTTGAGGAACTTGTAGTAATAAAATTTAGTACCGACAAGCGACGAGCGTTATGGTTATTCTTCGCCGGCGTCACGCCGATCGGCTCTCTCTTTCTCTCCACCGTTGTGCACAGTATAGAAAAATGGCACTTTATAATCTCTCTCGCACAATGCGCCAACGACTTTGGTGCCACGGTAAAGCGCATCTCGTCTAATTCCTTCGACTCCCGCGTGACTAAGCTCCTACGCGCACGCGGACGTACATATAGCTCTGTATATAGTCCGCGTATATATACTCTACAACTCTGTGTGCATAGAAAGAAAAAAGACGAAAAGGGAAAAAAAGGCGAGTGAGAAAAAATTCATTACCGACGGGTAGACACGAATTACACCTTCGGAGAGAGGACTTTACGATCTCGTAAATAAATCTCGCGTGTGTAACGGCTGTGCGCATGTCTTACGCAACGGCTTTAAAACTAGCCAGTCCATGTAGGTGTGAAAAGAAGAAGATGAGTCGAGAGCCTTGATGATTTGCGCATCGGAATACACGTTCGATATCTCTCTGCTCTCGCCGCGGAATTTCAGTGTATTTCAGTGTATTACATGTACACGCGCGCTATTAGCTTAGAAGATAAATTAAACAAACGAGTCGGTTTGTTCCTCGTTAAGCCGAGCAGTGGCTTGTAAAAATAATGGAAATATTTATGCTAATGCGCGATTCTCGGTACATACGCTATACGCATTTGGGTCGCGCTTATGAAGAATAATGCCGGCGTTGAGCCGGCGAGCGATTTAGCTAATATGGTATACACAGATCGAGATAAGCAATCTTTATAGAGCTCTACCTCAGGATTTTTTTTCGCATTACATTGTTTTCCCGAGACGAGCCTTTCCGGCACACCGACAAATTAATTAGCGCTTAATCGAGGCTGAAATTATCCGGGTTTCTTGCGGAGATTCCTCGCTCTCTTTTTTTTCAATATAGTAGAGAGCCCGGGAGAACGCGGATCGGAGCTGGCGTGCGCGCGTGTGTTTATAACGCGGCTAAAAATAAGTGCTCTATATGACGTAATCGTCAAAAAAGAGGATTATTCGCGAAATTCGCTCTCTCTCTCTCTCTCTCTCTCTCTCTCTCTCTCTCTCTCTCTCTCTCTCTCTCTATCTCTCTCTGAAAACCAGGTTTACGCGTCGTGTTGTACAGCAGCGAGAATTGAGTTATAAAGGCGAGTAGCGCAGTTAAATGTGCGTAAAGCCGCTTTGACTTACGTTCGTGTCTTCTTCTTCTTCTACTACTTAGAGCTATAATACACGCTATATATACACATGCGATACTACATTGCGACGACTATGTGCGTGACTCAAGGCCGTCGAAACTTGTCGATACGCTCTGCTTTTTCAGGAAACTCTCAATAAAGAATCGCGGTACAGGTTGGCTCGTTCATTTATCACTGGCAGCTTAAGATGTCGATTTTCACTTTTTTAGGTTAGGCATTTTCATATACATTCGTGCAAGCAATGATACTGTTACATCATCTCTTTCTTTTATTATAGAGCAATTGCATCTTCAAGGTATAAAATGAGACAAGAAGTAAAAATGGACGAAACTGTTCATAAGACTCTTCGTCTAGTATGAGACACTACAAAGTATTCAGGATATAAATAAGTTCTGTAGCTTTCTTTAATAACTCTGAGGTATGAAAATACTTATAGTCAGATTTTGCGTATCGTTAGTTTAGGTTATTTCCAAAATGTTATATTTGAAATACAATACAAGAAAAATTATTTTTATTTACACGGTTGATGTATATATGATGCATCTGTACGGAAGGTACCAGCTAATCCAATCCCGCATTGTTTAAGTCGGAACTTCACTTTCGTCAGTTCTCTTATATTCGCGAAACCCAAGGTTAAAAATATACTTCTGAAAAATCGTTTCCCCTTACGAAGTTCGCGCGGTTGCGTTTGAGCGCGAAAGCGGAGGTGCGAAAGCGCGGCGTCAAAGATTCTCTCTCTCTCCGATCGTAAAATCCTTGTTTTGGATTCTCTCTCTCCTCGGTCGGTCGACGGGATTTTTGCTCGTTAATTCCTTTTGCTCTGCTTGCTGCGCAGCCGGAAAAAATTTTATTCGAAGCACCTCTCTTTCTCTCTCTCTCTCTCTCTCTCTCTCTCTCTCTCTCTCTCTCTCTCTCTCTCTCTCTGCCCGGCGTTTTTGTCTTCCTCCGATATGCGCTCGTGCGCGCGAGCGCGGCCAAGAGGAAGAAAAGAAGGACGCGACTGTATTCGTTCCCGTCGTAAAACAAGCTCCTCTCGCACGGGCGTAAGGAATAAAAAAAGGAGGAGGAAAAAGGAAATTTTAATTCCCTTTTAATTTCCTCTCGCACGCTCTCCTCCGCAAACAAATTTTTCCCGCGGCGAGCGGTTAAATATTAATACGACCTTGCGCGCGCCGGCGCGAGAGAGAGAGAGAGCGAGTGTAAGAGCAGAAGAAGAAGCATTAACGCAGAGCGCGACGATAAATTCGCATATAAAATTGCGCCCTCTCGCTTTTACGCCCCGACAATGACATATGTACTCGCGCGTTTACGGTCGCCTCCATAACGCGGCGCGTAAAAAGACGCGGCGGCCCGAAAAAAAGGCGCGCCGTGGAAAAAAGAAAACAGCGCGCGCGGGCGCGCGTATGCACATAAAGACGGTTATAGGGAAGCTACGAAGACAAGGAATATAGAATTGAAATATCGTTAAATCGAGAGACGTGTATAGGCGAGCAGCTAACAGCGATGGAATGGAAATATCGCGCGGCCAATTAAATCTTAACGAGCCACACAGGCGAGAAAAGCGTCGCGTATGTATATACTATATACGTATGTATGTGCTCATCGAGTCATCGGTATATTATAGGCTTTAGAGAGACGATTCGTTATATTGCCTGTATACGTGTATACAGAGACTGCAGCTGCAGACTGCTACAGCGCCCGGAGACTTATTCAGCGGCGTAATTACCCTGGGACGGCGAATCTCTCGCGATTTCGTGGAAGCGCTTAATTAGCGCCGAGCGTGACTTTGATTCCTGTCGCTCTTCTCTCTCCTTCGATTATTTGCTCGCTGCGAGCTCGTCTTTCTCCTTTCTCGCAGCTGTATGCACGTATATATGTGTATATATCGCGCGAGTGTTGCAGCGCAGCTACTACGCAGCTCTTTGGGATTGGAGCACGGTGTAAGCGAAAAGAAAAAAAGAAAGTGTTTAACGCCAGGAGAAAGATCCAGGGAGTGAGTGGGAGAGTGACAGTGCGCGGCTCGGATTTATTCTGATCAAAGGCTCTGGAATGACTGGCCGAATGGGCGGGAGCGTCTTGTCGCACGCGCTCGCGCGTGCGCGTCTTTATGCCGAAATGGATTTCTTTTTCCTTGGCGTTAGAGAGGCCGAGTGAGCATGCGCAGACTTTGATCTTATAGCTTTGAGACTGAGAGATCGGGCTTCAAAAGCAGTTAACGTAATTACACGATACACGCCGACGCGCCAACTCCGATGCTAATAGTCCAGTCGATATAACTCCTCATTCTCTCCTCTCCTGTATAATGGAGCGAGAGAGGGAATCTTCGTCGCCGCCATTCACCTCTGCGCAAACAGCAAACAAAGAGTGTCAGAGAGAGAGAGAGAGAGAGAGAGAGAGAGAGAAAATAGCTATAATGCACAGGTCTCAATACACTGGTGACCTCTCGCCGCCGCCGCCGCGCAATTAGCTTCGGTTTATGCGCGCCGCGTTTGAAACTCGAGAATACATCCGCGACTCTCTCTCCCTCTTCCCCCCCCCCCTCTCGCTCTGCCGATTCGTTCGCTCGGATTTCCCGCGCGCATTATCGTTATTATATTTCGCGGTGCAGCTATTGCAGTATTGTGCGCGCGCTCCCGCGCGAGCTTTTGTGACTCGCGCGTTTACTGCATCGCGATAGAGTTGACTCGCTTGTTCCGGAGACTATATTCACGCACACACTATATATTTACGCTTTCGTCGCATCTATTATTCTTCTCCGCTCATTGTTGCGCTAGATTCGCGTATAATGGCAGGGGGGAAGCTTTTCGCGGAATCCCTTTTTTTCGCGACTAGAAGAAAACTGCTCGCAACGAGGCACGATGTAGGTCAAAGTCCTCCAGCTAATGCGCTCGCGCTGCTACTCCAACTTACTAATCGAGTGATACGCTTTTCAAGTCCGTCCGCCGAGGTTTATTGGATATAATGGTGTTTTAAAAAGTCGCCCTTGGCGGACAATTTAAGATTGACGTGCGCAAGCTGCAAGGGCAGCGCGCGGCGCTCTAAATTCTCCTTATTCGAATTGGTCTCGTCGAGAGAGGAGGAGTGCACGCATCTCTGCGCAAAGCAAGAGATTTCAATAAAATCAATCAATTTCGCGGCACTCTCCGTGTATCGATATATTTTCTTTCGCTGCGATCAGCACGAGAAAACAACGGCACGAGGAAAATGTCGGCAATTCCACGATGGGAGATAGCCACGTCCGAGTAAACGAAGAATACAAGGCCCCCCCAGTCGTTTTGCACACATTATTAGGTCGTCGATTAAAATCTTTTATTTCACAATCATCGCGCAGAAGCTGCGCTGATGCGGCAGCAGCAGCAGCACCGCGAAGATTAATCAAATAAACGCTTGAATTCATCTCATTGCACAGCCGTGCATGATCTAGCAGAACCTCACGAACGTATTATTGCACACGTATAGCTGCAACTAGAGCTGCATCGGTCGTCGGTATCAAGTAGCGATTTCACAGTTATCATTCGCGCGACACGCGTGAGGGCAAATTTCACCGCCTCATCTTCGCACGCATTTATACGTACACTGCATATATATACGATACATTCGGCGCGCAAAGAATTAGCGCGACGAGCGCGCGAGAGCTCTGTATACCCTCCAGCCCTTTGCATACGCGCAGAGAGTTCTGATCTACGAATAAGAATCTCGACTCGGTTTAATGAGACATCTTTATATGCAGTGCGCGGTGCTCGCTCGCGTTAACAATCGTTAACAATGCAGCCGGCGTCCGCGGCTGCACTAGCCCGGAGCGTCTTTCTCCTATACTGCTGCGTGCGCACATGCTGTACGCTCGCTCTCGCGCGTCCACGTGGGCGGTTGCGCTAATTTATGGTCTTCATTTGCGAGTTCAGGCTTAATGGATTGTTAGCTCGTCGCGGTGTATTGCAATATCTCGAGCTGCTGCTACTGCCGCCGCCGCCGCCGCCGCTGCTGCTCTGCTTTTTCATTTTTCTCTCTTTCACTCGCAATCTCTCTTTCTCTCCTCAGCGGTCGAGGATGCGCGCAGTGAGTTTCTCGTTATAATTAAAGTTAATTGGCGCGTTATTTCGTGGGGGTTGCCCAGCTCTCTCTCTCTCGCTCTCGCTCTCGCTCTCGCTCTTTCTCTTGGGTTTTATTTAGATTAGCGTAGAGCAACTCTGGTTAGAAGTGGATTAGTCTGTAGTCGTCGCGCGAGGCAGAGTTTAGTTAGATCGTGTCCTCGGGACATGCGGAGGAGGGAGCGGAGAGGCGAGAGTCTTGAATATTCATATGCGCGCGAGAGAGGCTCGAATTAAAAGGATTTTATTGTTCTCGATGTAAATACGAGATATTTCGAACGAGCGTTATTGCGCCGATTAGAATTTTAGATTCCTTCGGCAGATGTAAGTAATTTTTTTGTTTTCGCTCTCTTTCTCTCTCAGCGAGAGCTGCGAGCTGTTTTATTGAGAGCGATTCGTACGTGCCGGCGAGATTGAATTAAGCGCACTTGCGCGAGTCTCGTAATTATTATAAATATCATCGAATTCTGGGAAGGAATTTCGTCATTAACCGAGAGAGAAAGACGGAGAGAGAGAGAGAGAGAGGGACTCGCGGCTCTTATTTCATACAGCCATATCACGTGCCTGAATTTCTAAATTGCTAAATAGCTCCCATCATCGTAAATTAGCGGCGAACGATGATTAATAATAGCCATAGTTGGAATTTACTGTTAATTATTAGTAGCTGAAATCCCGTAGAATGTGTGTTACACGTTCGTTTTACCTCATTACGAAATACCTCCTCTCCACGTTATACCCGCGCGCGCACACACACACGCTTATACAATGTGTACACATATACGCAATTCATTACGCACACCCATCGCAGCTCCGGTTTACGCGTGCACACGACCAATTATAATTTTTTTTCTTCTTTTCGCCACTTAATAACAAAACGTATAAGAGCCGCGCGCATAAACCAAGTTGTACAACAATGAGCAGCGCAAAAGCGCGTGCGATAAATATTCCAGCAGCATCAGCGCGTCTTTCGCTTTTGGTTAAAAAGAAAGAGTATAAAGGAAAAAAAAATATCCCGGGACTAGTCGGCCATTAATAAAGCCTCCGATCAAAATTCAGCTTTGCCGCAAACGAAACTCACGCGCGCGCGCGCACACACATATCGGGAGACTAAAAAGGCATCGTCGTCGTCCCCATCCCCGACTCTCCCATTGTCATCCTCGGCAGCTGAAAAAAAGTCGAGTGAGAGGGAGAGAGAATCTGCCGTCCCTTTCGGAATTTCGCTCTCTATTATAACCCGAAAAATCCTGCGATCGAAAAAAGAGGCTACGGGTAGAGAGAGCGAGGGAGAGAGAGAGAGAGAGAGAAAGGGCTTCAGAGTCAGAAAAAGAGATAGCCCAGAAAAAGCATACGCGGTAGAGCAGAAAGAGTGAGAAAGAGAATCGGCTTCGTTATTAACACGTCCGCGCATAACTCGGATTCAACGGCGCGTCGCGAAATATTTATGGTGTCCGCGTCCGCGGGGAGGCGTTAGGAGAGAGAGAGAGAGAGCGGCTCTCTTTGCTTTGCTGCAGCGCGCGAGCGCAATAGAAAGAGAGATTTTCATGCGCCGGAATTTTTGAATTATGGAGGCGGACGGCTATTTTTTTATAAAAAAAAGTACGCGCGAATCGCACGACAGAGCGCTCTGCGCAGCACAATGACGCTTTGCGCCGCCCGCAAATTCGCTCTGCGTGAGATCGTTCTCACAGCGAGCGCGCGCGGGCGCATTATATAATGCCAGTTCGCGGTGAGGTGATAATTTTTGCGCTCAGATTAATTACCATCGCGGCCTTTGTGCCTTGAAAATCGATATTCGCCCTGAGAAAGAAAAATACGGTCCCACACGGAGAGGTATACCTATAATACTACCAGAGAAAGAGAGAGAGAGAGAGAGAGAGAGAGAGTTTTCGCGCTCGATTGAGCGCCGCTGATGCCAGACGCGAGGCGAACGAGCTGGCGAAAGAGAGAAATTCTCGGCGAGCTGCGATATGGGGTAGTTATACACGGAGGCCGAGAGGCACCGCCGCGACGAGCGAGGGAGAGAGAGAAGCGGCGATCGGAGTTATGCGCTGTGTCTTGTTACTCTGTACTCCGTGTATATAAGTACACTGCAGCAGACGCACTGCACAGCAAGACGCCTACGCAGATGCGGGAGAGTCTACACGATATGCGGTTGAAAATTTTTACCGGCTAATTTAATATCAGCCGCGGAGAAATCAGTGGGAATCGCGAGGAAATAAGAGATAGAAGCTCATTTGCACGGAGTGTATGGAAGGCGAAATTTCGAGCCGCGCGCGCTGAATACAAAAGCGAGCGAAATATCCCGCAAAAACGAGAATCACGAGCGCAAGAAGAAGAAGAAGAAGAAGAAGAAGAAGAAGAAGAAGAAGAAGAAGAAGAAGAAGAAGCAGCATGGAACTGCAGTCGTGCAACAGCGGCGAGAGCGTCGGCGTCGAAGGAATGCGAAAATAGCGGAGAGAGGGAGAGGAGAGGAGAGGAGAGGAGAGGAGGCAAAGCAGACCGAGCGCAGCGAGAGCGCGCGTGTATATAACCCGTGGCAACAATAAAGTCGGCCGGCCATTTTTAATCGGTCGCCCGCCTGCGGATTCCCGCGCGCGATCGCAGCTCGGGCTTTTTGCGGTCGCCTCTTTTCGTTTATGTAATTGCAGCGCGCTCGGCTCTGTGTTTCGCTCGCTCGCTCGAAATCCAGTTAGCGTCGCGAGAATTTTCGGGAACATCTGTCTCTCTGCCCGATGAGCGATTGTACATTCGTCGTCGGCTCGACTCGAGTCTCCGAGATTAATTTCCTTCGTCTGCCCCTCTCTCAGGATTATAATCGACGCGAAATCTTGCACAAGAGCATGTGTGCGCGCCGCGGAGCTGGCGAGAAAAAAGATGGATCTCCAAGCAGATAAGGTCGGAAGACACACGGCTATAGCGCTCTCTCTCTCTCTCTCTCTCTCTCTCGGTGTGCAGCCTATATACCGCCACCGCCGCCGCCGCCGCCGCCTCTAATGAATCGCAGCATGTCTGCAGGTTTTCGCCTCGGCGGCTTAGATTATCGAGAGGATTTTCGGCTTGATTGCCGAGCTCGCACTCGGGGGAGAGAAGGAACGAAGGAAGCGACTCGATTGTTTCGCCGACGCGTGGGAATGCGTATATACACAGCCGAATGTACTCTCCTTCGTCTCTCTCTTCCTTTTTTTCGCTCTCTCCAATTCGCCTGCAGTGTGCCGTGTATATACATATACGAGGGGGAAGAGATAATTTCATCCAGCAACGAGATGAGTCGGGGAGTTTACAGGTCGTTTTTTTCGCGCGGTAATCGTCGCTCCAAGACAATGTGGATATATTCCTATATTCCTGTATATACGCATAGGCCAGCTGGCTTCGAGCTTTATTCATATAGGCAAAACGCGTACGAACCGCAGTCGCGGTTACATCTCACTCCACATATCGCTCGAATAATGGTCCCACTGTCGATCACTCGAGATATATAGCGCACCACGTCGAAATCTCGTGCGCGCTATTTAGCTACGTGCTGTGTGCGCGCGCGCGCTACATACATCGATGCAGTCGCATATAAGCGGAGATATAGAGGCACTCGGCTGTGCGACGGAATCACGACAAACTGCATACACTCGAAGGACAAAGACGTTTATTGTTGTGCAACGCGGCCGCACGTGACGCAATTGCAGGCTGACTCTTGACGCGAGCGAGCAGCGACGAGTCTTTAGAGCGAGCAAAGAGGATTTAATTGGCGGAAATTAGCGGCCACGTGTGCTCAACCGAGATTTTCCGCTGCTGCTGCTGCTGCTGCTGCTGCTGCTGCTGCCCATACGTTTTTCAAGAGCTCCATACTACGTGCTCTCTCCCTCTGTGTCGCGTTTTGTTTTTGTGCACACCGTACACGCTCGCGCTTTTTTTCGAGTTACTGCTGCGCGGGAGAAAAAAAAACGCGCGCGAGACCGGCGGCAAAAGTTGATTAATAATAATCGTTAAGGAGAGCGACGACGCTCGTCCGCGCATAAAAATTCAAGCTTTTCAGAGGCAAAATAGAGGAGCTCGATGTGCCCGAATACATTAATACGTAACGAAGCGCCATTACTCATTCGACATCGATATATAAAGCCCTTTTGTGTCCCAGAGACCACGGACCAAGACATTTTTACATAGGCTCTGCCTCGTGTATATACATGTATATATGGACGCTTTATATGCGGGCTTCTTCTCGAGCCAATTAACTCCCTCGGCTGACTCGATTAATCAGCCGTCGAATGTCTGAATAAAATATACGTCGGCGTCAATAAGGGACACGGCCGCGCGTTCTGCTACTATACCGTGGCACTGCCACATATACGTTATTGAGCCAAAGTATTCTGCACATTATATACATATAGAAACTCATTACGCACATCAGAATGTTATATAGCTCAATTTCCGGGATATTACGGGCGCGTACATACCGCGGAGAACAATGTTGTACTCTATACTCTACTATTATACACAAGTATACGCGCGTATATAAAACCTTCACATCCTCTCGCTTTTCCAAATATTATTCCAGTGAGTCACTTTATCGTCGACTCATTAATTTTCGCATGAACAATTAACTGCTATAATATACGTTCGGAAACGCTCGCGCACATCAGAGGCAATTGCGTATAGAGCGCGCGTACAGTGGAATTTAAGCCAGCTTTGGCTAATACCTATAACTTTCAGCGGGAGAGTATCCGACAACTGACCACATTCACTCGGCTTTAATCTTTTTCCCGTTCGGCAGCGCGTCCTGTAATTAGCCGCTCGTACTCGGCTCTCCCCCTTTCGCTCACTCGCTGTTACTAACAAAATCTGCGAATTATTCAGTGTTGCAAAGCAGCTAAATAGTTTGAATCGATATATAAATAGCAATAGAAAAAGCAGTGCGGGCAGATATTTTTTTCAAATTCCGAGCTCATTGTGCCACCCTCGGGAGATAGTTCAGCGAGCAAGAGCGAGAGAGAGAGAGAGAGAGAGAGAGAGATTTATCCCCTCGCGGTTGTTATCTTACTTAAACGCTGCACGAGGTATAATGGGCCGCGGGAGTTTACCGGCCCATAAATCCGCTGTTCTCTCTCTCTCTCTCTCTCTCTCTCTCGCATATATATATGTACGTGCGTCGCCTGACACAGCGAGCTGCTCCGCTCGGAACATCCCTTCCGGCGATTTTACGGCGCTACACATACTTACGGAGGAAAATTTTTTATCGCTTGAGTAGGACTGCAGCTCGTAAGAGCCTCTGATGTTATTGCCGGGGAAATGATAGTTCTCGCTCCGCAGAATTACGACGCTCCGGGATATAAGTAGGTGAGCTGTATCGACGATTATCCGATTATTTTCCTCTCTTTATGTACGCATGTACGCGTGTATGCAGCAACTGCGTATATGGCAAACTTTCTGATCTCGTATACAGATATGTTATAAATGTCCCCTCGACCAAGTATATGTGTGCGTATATATACTCGTCTCTCTTATATTCGCTACTTATACTCTCTCCGATATACGTGTCTCGAAAGAGAAACAAATATACAGCCGCACAAAAGACGAGTCGTCTCCTGCTCTTTCTCTCTCTCTCTCTCTCTCTCTCCTTTCGACAAGAATTTCTTTCATCACGCATATAATCAAATTTGCGAGTCGTCTCTTTCTCTCTCTCTCTCTCTCTTTGGACGTAAAGAAAAAGCCAGCAACACAGAGAAACACACCGGGGGGGTCCTCGTCGTCGACGTCGTCGTCGGATTCTCCGTCGGGCTTTAGCCAAGGGTCATTGCGCATCGATCATGCGATTCACGACGTATACACACCCGCCTCTCCTCCGCCTCTGGGGAAAGACGAGAGAGCTGCTGCGAAGAAAAGGGCGCGAGGCGGGAGGGAGAGAAGGGTGGGAGGAAAGCAACGCGGTTAGAGGATACATTATATGAATAGAGTTACAACGTGGAAAAGGGCCGATATACAGAAAGGGATATATTTATCCACACGTATACAGGGCCAGTGGCACGTAGTCAGGGAGAGATCGGCTGCTTTTTCTATCTGGCGAAAGTAATTGTACGATGTTTAGGGAGCAATTTGTTACAATACGCGCGAGGCTTCTCTTTGTTGGGGCGCAGACAATGTGTCCTTTCAGGAGAATCGTGCGCGCGCGCGCGAGTTCGCTAATTGTCCGGCTCTTTGTCCAACCGAGCGATACAAGCGATGGAATAACATAATTAAGGGATATTTCCAGGAGGAAATATTCTACGTAAATGCGTGTATTCCACTCTCTTCCACTTTCGATGTGCGTCCAGATTGTACACATGCATCGCGTCTATTTATCAACGTCACGCCGATAGTCTCCGAGATCTGCCGAGAGCGAGGAATGAAAAAAGGAGTTAAATGAAATAGCGCGGGCATAATACACAGGACTCGACCCCATCGGAACTTTATCGTCGACCCCCTTCACGGCAGTACAAAACAGCACAGTCCGAGCTTTATATGCGAGGCGACGCGCGCCGATATGAAAAAGGAGCGAGGAAAACAAAGTAAAGGATCTCTCTCTCTCTCTCTCTCTCTCTCTCTCTCCCCCGTGTAGAAACGAGGAATACAGAGAAAAGGTATCAATTGATCAATGAGAAACAAAAATGCTCGCTCTCGAGACACGCCACTAGCAGACTCTCTGCGCAAAGTAGCCCCGGCTGCAGGGCGGTCCATTGAAATTCGCGCGCGCAGGGACGAGGATCGAGCCACTTCTTATAAACGCGAGACAAAAAGGAGCACCAAAACAACGGGCATCAGAAAGCGAGCGAGCGAGCGAGCGAGAGAGAGAGTCGAGAGTCGCGCATAGAAGGAGAAGCAGAGAGAGAGAGAGAGAGAGTAGAAAAAGCCCCCACTATACATCCTCGGCATCCTCCCTCTCTCGCACGCATTCTGCTCTCCCTTTGAGCCCACGCACCCAGTAAATTCGTCGAGTCGAATGACAAAGCGAGAAGTGCCGCTGCCACCGCGCCGCGCTTAATACAGTATCCACCTTCGAGTCGTGCACACGCGCCGCGCCCGGTAGCTTTCGCGCGCGCGTGCGGCGCCGGCTAAATCAAACATGCATACCCGCGTGTAGCCCTGGCTCGCGAGATACGCGAATTCGATTGCTCCGTATACCTATTGCAGCGCGTACACGCCGCCGAGAGAGAGATTCTTGTTTCGAGTGAGAGAAGGGAGGGATAAGCAATGGGGGGATGATGTTGCCACCGCCGCCGCCGCCGCCGTCGCCGCAAGCTCTCCACGAGAAAAAAGGACCACCGGCAGTTAGTAGGCGAACGGGCGCGCGCGCGAAAACACGCGTATAATCGATTGCGCAACCGACGGCGGGCTGCTGCTGCTGCTGCTGCTGCTGCTGCGCTGCCGCCTCTCTCTCCCTTTTTCGCCTCTCGCTCGCGAGCCAACTGTGTGCAGCAGAATTCCACGTCATAAATCACTTAGTATAGCATCGGAAGTGCGCGCGGGATATCTCTCCCGGGAGGCTACTTCTCTCTCTCTCTCGCTCGCCCGCTCTCTTTCTCCCGGGACTTTGGCGCGAAGATACGTGCGCGCGTGTGCTGTTTACAACGTGTGCATGTGCATAGGTGTGCAGCGTAGCTGTCCGCGTGTGTGTGCGTGTGTGTTGTGAATGGTGAAGATAGCTCTGTGAACGGCTATTAATCCTCTGCTCTCTCGTGTTCCCTTTCTCTCTTTCTCTCTCGCTGCGCCTCCACGAATAATATACACATATACATCTCGCGGATTGATTTCTATGGGGTGTCGGTGTTATTATTGCGCGGCCGAGGAAGAAGAAGAAGTGGAAGAGGATGAGCCTGTACTTTTCGATCGACTGGAGCCGGTTCGGCCAGAACCAAGTGACTGGATTAACCGTGGTTGGTTTCGCTGCTTTTTATTCTCTCAGCTCTCTCGTGATTGATCGCCGGGGCTTTTTTTGTCCGCAGTTTCGTCGGACCTCGCGCTTTTTTTTTCTTGTCCCCCTTATACACTTATATAGCTATGTTTGCTCGCTAGGAATGTTTCCCCGAGTTTGCATAGATGATCCGATTCCGAGCGAGGAGGGATAAGACCGTCTATATATCTGTATGTACACACGCGAGCACGTGGCTCAGCGGCTGTACGCTCGCTCCCTCTCGGCAGATGGCGCTCTCAAATGCGGCTTCTTGTTTACAACGCTGTGCAGCTTGCCCCGCGCGTGTATATACCGACAAACTCGTCCGACTCTCGTTTCGCGCGCCTAATTGTAAAACAACGCGAAATTAATTATAGCGAGGGCGAGCCGGCCGTGTTCCGATGAAATTATCGGTACGACTCTCTCTCTCTCTCTCGCTCACTCGTCAAACGTTTACCCTTTCAATTCGAACGGCATTCACACCTGGGCACACACAACAATAAATGTATACCTGTCCAAAGAGCCTGTCCCTATAGTAATAGTATACAGGACACGTGTTATATGTGGACGTGTATATAGAGAGCCGCGTGTAGCCCTCGAGAGGAGGAGGAGGGAGTGAGACGGTATAATGACGAGCGATTCTCGGTTTTGTGCTACAGGTGGCGACGCGGCCTTGGAGCCCAAATCAAGGCAAGGCGCGGGAAATGACAAAGCTCTGCAACCACAAGAGAAAAATCCAGCCAATACAGCCGCAGCCACAGCAGACGACGGTGCAGCAGACGGCGGTGCAGGCGGCGCTCGGCTCGAACCAACAGATCGTTGCTGCGAACCAGGCCACGATCACTTCCATACCGCTCAGCGCCGGATCGCCACAGCTCAACGAAAAATCGAAAGGTACGTTCGACATACATACTTCCTTTTCTTTTTCTTCCCCTTTTTGCCTCATTTTTTTTTCTTTATCGCGCCTTTACCTGCTACGAATTTCACGAATTTCTATGGCGAACGCGTTACTGCAGCTCTGTACCGATATTTCGGGAAAACATGATCGACTTTTGATTTTTGAAACGTTTCTACGATGATACTCATACTGATCGGCCGATGCTAATTTTTTTCAAAATACAATTATACTCCATAGACTTTTAACTGTAACATATAACCAAGAAATACTTTTATTTAAAGTATCCGTACTTACTAAATTAAATTTTTTAATTACTATAGATATTTATATCTATTCTTATATTTATTTACGCAATTATGAATATTTCTACTAGAGCTTTGTCTGTTTCTTTGTGAAAGAATTGAGCGGTATCATTTACCAATTTTACTTTTAAATTACAAAAATTAGCAAGTTACAGTATTTACAGCAACTTTCGATCATTACTGAATAAAATCTCCAAAAGTTATGGTAAAAATTTGATCGACAAAATTAGCTCAACTTTCAACCGAACTCTCCGCCCATTTTTCATGCATGAATCTTATTATTTTTTTTCCTAACAAAGCAATCCCCTCGAAAGCTCAAACGCAGCCGTTTAGCGCGACAATGAAAACACTTAGGCCGTCGAGAAATCGCGTCTCTGTTTTCTTTGAAAATTCAAAGCGCGTTAGGCAGAAAGCAACAACGGCGACACGGCCCCAACGAAAAATCGTGCGAGAGTAACCAGAGAGTCGCGCATCCTCTTCACACTGTTAGAAATACTACTCCAAAGCGTCCGCACAATAGTTGGATAACACTCGGAAAAATAGACGGAAAAGTTTCACGTTCTCTCTTCCCTCGCGCGCGTCTTCGCACACGCAGGGGCCACTTTAGATTCACGATAAATAAGCCTCCCCTTACCAGCACCTGACCTTTTCGCGACACAACAGATTCGTCTCTCTCTCTCCCTCTCAATCTCTCGATCGTCTCTTTATGCAATCCGACTCCACATCGCGAAGAAAGAGTGTCTTTTAGTCGCGGCATCGGCAGCTTCCTGGGGTTTGCTATAACGATAAACTAGTAGGAGAAAATTTGGAAAAATCCAGTACCGCGTGTGCCGTCCGCCGCGTCAGAGGGATTCCTCCGAGAAAATTCCCATCGGACACGGAGCATAAGCACCGGCAAAACTAGATCGATCCAGCGATTACGCGCGGTGCAGACAACGGATCAACACCTGCGCGCCGCCGAGATAGAGACGTTCGCGCGAAACTCGTAATCTCCGGGGAAAAGGCGGGTCAGGTATAGCAGTGGTGGCTGGCGCAGCTCCGGGTAAGCCTCTTACGCGTCACTTATTGCCGCTACTGGTGTGCGCCTACATGGCTCTGTACTATACATAGCATATACCTGCGCGAGACTCCAACCAAGTTTTTCGGTGCTGTACGCGTGGGTTTTCCGGCCGCGCACAATCCTATCTCCCGATGATCGATGTTTGCGCGGCTCGGCTTTGCGTTTAACCTTCTTATCTCTCGCTCTCTTTCTCTCTCGCTCTCTCGGCTCGAAATTCATTCACACGCGTTCACGCGTTTGTATATGTATACGTAGCGGCTATTATATAGAGGAGCCGCGTTGTGTATAATTACCGGCTCTTACAGCCCCCCGAGCACTCAAGCTGTATAGCGCCTCTCTCTCTCTCTCTCTCTCTCTCTCTCTCTCTCGGCCAATAATATTAAATGAATCATCAAAAAAACAACGGAGCTTTTACATTGCGCATAGCCGTGTAGCAGCTCGGGCCGATATACACACGGCACAAAGGGGCCGATAAACACAGTGCTTCAACACCGATCGAGCCCCGATAAAACATCAAAAAGTGCCTTGAAATTAGCTCCCGAAACGGAGAGAGAGAGAGAGAGAGAGAGAGAGAGAGAGAGAGAGAGAGAGAGAGCGGCGTATGCCAGCTGAAACACGCTGGCGCGGCAGCAGCAGGTTCCGAATCCGAGGGAAGAATCTTGATGTGTGCGACGAAAGGGAAGTGCTGACCTGCGCGCGATATACGCATACATGCGCGTGCTATGTATGTATATATACATCGTATGTATACACACCTGCGGATCTCTTGGCGGGCGAGAGACAGATGTAGACAGATCGAGCCAATTGGCGAGTTTGCCCGGGCTACTATACACTGCATGTACATTGTATATAGTATATAGTCTACATAGAGACTCGGTGCCGAGGCCTAAGAGTTTTCGTGACTAGCGTCTTTTTCGAGTGGCTGCGTTTCCGAATTACTCCACCGAGGTAATTATTCAAATTACTTATATATATATATCGCGCGCCTCGTGTATACAAAGAGAGTGAGAGCGACCCTAAATATATATATATATATACACACACACATATACGCGCTCTCAGAGCCCTAATGTATAAATCAAATCGAAACTTCTCACACGTCGAGTGTGCAAACATCGTTAATCATCGGGTAACGAGCGTTAATCCGTAATATACAGCCTCGCGCGTAAGACAACAAAAAAAGAAAGCGAGGTCTGCAATTACTATAGGTTCATAACTCTCAAATATTTGCTCCTCACCTTTGATGTCCTCCCCATACCCCCCTCTCTTCCCATCTCCATCTCCATCTCCTCCCATTCACTCTACATATAGGCGCGCGCGCGCGTGTGTGTCCCACGAACTTTCAACTCACCACCGACTCTTGGCGAAGCGTTACGTTACAGTCGATCCGCTTCTCTCTCTCTCTCTCTGTCTCTCGAGCAGTAGATCCATCCGCCACGTGGAAACTTTTAGATTGGTTCGTCCTCGTCGTCGTCGTATTACAAAAGTTTGCCGCGCGCCGGAGTGACGTGCCCAAGGTACACGTACACGAAAAAGACCGCCGGATCGAACGTACTGCACACTTGGATAGAGAGGATATATAAACCAGGAGAGAAGACGAAGAGGAGGAGGTGGAGGCGGAGGGATGGAGAGACAGAGAAACGTTATAGTTATAATGGTCCAGACATTTATTCAGCATCCGAGCTGAGCCGCCCCGCTACTGTATATATGTGCCAACTTTCCTGGAGTACGACCAAAAGTTACTTCCTCGAGGGCGGCGCGGTAATCATTAGGATGAGAGAGAGAGAGAGAGAGAGAGAGAGAGAGAGAGAGAGAGAGAGAGAGAGAGGAAAAAAAGTCGACGTGAAAAACGAGGAAATTGCGGTATTAGCGGCGACGCGTCCCTCCCCTGCTGTATAGCTCTCTTTCTCTACTGTCTATGCTCTTCTCCATATACAGTTGCTCTCTCCATTAAGGCAAACCGGCGTTAATGTATTATAACAATCGGCTCTCCCTTTCCCGGGCTTAACGCGTGGATTATCGACTGATTTACCAAAGCTCTGACTCGTGCGCTTTTTGCCATCACGGCCGCCAGTTTCTGCTGTACAACAGCGACGTGTACGCGCGCTCGTTGCGACGAGGCTTCATCGGGCCGAGGGATGATTATTATTTTCCGGGCTTGTGTGCGATAATTGATTCTCGCTGTCGCTGCGGTGCGGCGGCGACGACGACGATGCGCGCGGGGAGAGAGCAAGTATACGGGTTTCGGGATGATTGGATTAGTTTTTGTGTGCCTTGCTAATGGTCGCCACTCAATGCTGGAGACTACCCACGTATACAGAAAAGGATGAGCTCGGATAGGCATATACAGTCTGTCGATTGTTAATTATCGACCTTTGATATTGCATATTTTCGATATAACGATTATCCAGGACTGCGCGAGCTTCTCGCGTAAAATGAGATTTCGATACATACATCATCGACGGATTAAACGCGGAGAATGAATTTTACTTGGTATACGTGGAAACGCGGTGTATAGATGCAAAACGGGATACAGTGTGTATACTGTGTATACGGATTCAGGCGCGCACTATACGCGCAGCAACAATCAATTTACAGAGAGGAGAGAAATTCCCCATTACCGGGGGGAGCCGTAACGTATTTTCCCTCGAGTTGACTCGTCGCTCGCGCCTTTAGACTTTCAGATTCGCGCGGAATTTTAAGTTGGGCTCTCTCCGACTCGCTCTTTTGTCAGATTCTTTCCCGGTGCTGCTTCTTTATATGGAAAAGATTCCGGGAAGGAATTTTATCTGTCTATTGCGCTCCGAGCTCTCGCACTTGGCGAGAGGGTCGAGGCAGCGCTGTAGGTTTTCCTTTTATTGCCACGATCGAGTTTTCGTTATTCTCTCCATTTTATCTTTCACTCGCGCACTTTCTTCTTTCATAAAGACTACCGCAGTATTGCGCGGAGAGCCTGTGTGTGTGTGTGTGTGTGTGTGTGTGTGAACCTCGTAAAAATCCGGGCATCTAATTTCGATATATCGGATGTGTAATTTTCCCCGAGAGCGCGCAGAGCGTGGCAGCCGGTCCACACATTCGTCACTCGACGCGTCGCTCTCGCTCTCTCTCTCTCTCTCTCTCTCTCTCTCTCTCTCATCTCTATTCATCCCTATAACCATTTTCTTCTCTCTCTTCTTTACCCTTGATGTAGAGTGAGCCGCAATATTCCGCATCTGCAGACGACTACTCCTTATTTTTCACGCGCGGGAGGGAGAGCTCTCGAAATTTCTTTATCTTCCCCTTGATTTGAGATTCACCCTCGTAGTGCGGCTCTCTTCTCTTCTCTTCTTCTTCTTCTGCTTCTGCTTACTTCTTCTTTTTGCCCCCGCGATCCGCGTGACCTTTTTCCTTTTTTACTTTTACTGTATACCATTACTACTGCGGGGCATAAAACCTATTCATCATATCCGTAATTCTAACTGCGCACACAACTCTGGCCCTCTCTCTCTCTCTCTCTCTCAACTCTGGCATCTTCTCTCCACCGCAGAGTATAACGAGGAAGAGAGGGCGCGAAGGATATTAAATTTCCGCGAGAGCAGTATTAAACTTTCATCGCTTCATAACGTTATTACGAGAGAAGTGTGGAGCGAGAGAGGGAGAGAGAGAGAGAGAGACACTTTTATCAGAGTTTCTTTGCTGCAAGTTCAGCTCTAAGGAATCGCCGGCAACTCCTCCCATTCATCGGTGCCGTGGCTTTTGTAGGTTCACGCTTAGCAAAGGGAAGCGTGAAACTGCGGCCAAACACGATTTTCCTTTGACTATGGCTTTTCGTCGTTTTTGCCTTGCGCTGAGGTCACTTGCTTCGCGTGTTATGTTTAGGCGAGTTTCCCTCTCTCTCTCTCGCTCTCGAGGGAGATTATCGGGGATTACGAGAGCACACGAGTCGTTGTCTGCGTGTCCCACCGATGACAATATGTTTTCACTCGAGAGCTTTGTGCAGCTTTCCAAATTATTCAGAGCAATTTCTCTCGGGGCGAACGAGAGTTGATGAAAGAACGGAAAGAAAGCCGGAGAATCGCGAGAGCGCAAGAGTTTACGCAGGAAATAAAGCCGGCGAACAAGCCGAATTAAATCTAACAATTTGAAAGTGATCTCGAGAATCCCTCGAAAGAACTTCTTCTTCGTCCTCGTAAAGTATAACGAAATCTCTGGTGCTCCCGCGCGCCCAGTCTCCCCAGGCGCGTATATACATATAAAAGTCCGACTCTCTCTCTTTCTCTCTCTTTTTCTCTCTGGCTCGCGCCCTCCCGAAAATAATGTTTGCCAGCTCGAGAGAAGGGAGATAAAAGCGCATAATAATAAATCAGAGATCTCTCGTGAGCGGATCTTTCTTCTCTCTCTCTCTCTCTCTCTCTCTCTCTTGGTAAACTTACGCGCGCTGGGGTAAACAAATTTTTTATTCGCCGCAACTCGCCGTCGCGGAACTTGCGGGCGGGGGGCGAGCGAATATATTTTTTACGAGGGTGAAATTGCGGCTTTTTTTTATTACACACCCGGCGTTTCCGAGAATGTTTAAGAAAAGCCGCTTTGAATGCGTAATGCCTGCATTCGAGAAGCGCGCGTGGAAATAGCCTATTTACGGGGTAAAATAATTTTTTATGCAGCTGCACGCGTGTGTACATTTGTACACCCTGGGCGAGCTGCTGCAAGCTCGCTTTCTCTCTCTCTCTCGGCCGAGTTAGTCTACTGAATTTTTCGAGTGGAGTACTTATGCTAATGGCCCTCCTTTAGTCGACTTCGTTTATTTCTCATGCGCTCTTTTACCCCCCTTGTGCGCAGAGCGCGAGTGGAGCTTGCAAATATAAATCCATTAATAATTTCCCGGAACATCCGTGAGCGCGCGCGCCCGCGAGCGTCGCATCGTAACGAGCATCAAAGTACAATCTCGAACTAGCGCTGCAGTAGTTTTATCGAGCGACACACACAGCTCAAATTTTGCATAAACGTCGGAGGAGAGAGGGAGAGAGAGAAAAAAGTCGAGCAATTGCCCCACCCCAGACGCAAGCTCTCTCCTTGACTCTCGCACTCGCGACGGGGTAGCGTAGCTCTCTCTCTCTCTCTCTCTCTCTCTCTCTTTCTCCCCCGCAAAACAGCGAGAATCGCGTGAGCTATGTACACGCGTATATAGTGCAGTAGTGGGAGTATAGAGCGAGACGGGGTGGAAACTGCATGCGGTGGCTGCTGCGATCAATCACTTAGGGCGCGAGAGGAGAACGAGCTTTGCAGAAACACTCAGTGCGCAAGACCGTTTAAAGCTGCTGCTGCTGCTGCTGCTGCAGTTGCAACTGCGCATGTGTGCAGAGACGACGGCGACGACGACGACGACGACGATGACGACGACGACTTCTCCTCCCGTGGCTTTCTTGGGTGTGTTTGCACCTTTTGTCGAGCTTCTGCCACCGCCGCTCTGCTTCTTCTTTGTTCGTTGGGTGTTGGCCGCCCTCGTCGCTTCTCTCTCTCTCTCTCTATACGATGTATCGCCGCGTATGAACGCTTGTAGCGGTAATTGTATATGTGTGCGCAGTCCTATGGAAGAATCGGCCTGGACTGCGGGGGGGAGGCGAGCAATCGATTCTGTTATATACGCTGGATTTCTTCCGGGCTTACGAGCTGATGGCCGTGTTTAGATCGGAGCTAATTGGAGTTTCAGCTCTGAATGGAGTCGTTACCGGCGCTTCCGCGATCGCTCGTCCGAGAGAGACGAAATTTTATTTATCATCCTCGCATCTATCTCTATGATTTTCTTTTCTCTCGCTCTCCGGCTCTGCGCACGTACACGCGCGCGCGCACTGCACACACACACACATGCACAGGGAGAAACATGCCCGCGTAAAGATCGATTTCAATCCCGTAGCTTGGGCTATACACACCTCTTGTGCAGCCGCTGGGAGAATTGAAAAATACAGTTCCCCCGGGCGGCGAGTCGGCCCTCTCTCTCTCTCTCTCTCTCTCTCTCTCTCTCTCGCTCCGCGCGGCGTTATTACGTGCTGCTATATGAATCGAGGGGTTATTTTTATACGGCCTCGAGGGCTTGTGTATTACGCCCCCGCGCGCCAAGTTTTGCTGATTTTTGGCTTTTACACGTTCTATAAAGGCATTACTTTTACCACCGCGCGTCTCACCGCGGCCTACTACTACCGCATACGCTTCTCGGGGCTTCTCTCTCGCTATTCAAAGCTTCTCTCTCGGCGATGGAAAAAAAGGCGCACAAAGCATTAGCCCGCGATTAACGAGGCCCAAACAAAAAGGCAGCAGCAGCAGCAGCAGTCTCGTCTCTCTTTGACTTCTCCACTCCTTTGTCGATCCGACGTCGAAGTCTCTCGCCGCTTCACAAAGCCTCGAAAAAACTTACTCACTCTCTCTCTCTCTCTCTCTCTTGAGCTAGCAGTCTCCAAACCTCTCCATACACCTCTCGTTTCGTGTTTTTTCTTTCTCTCGGTGCACTGGACTCTCGAGTGCACCCCCTCTTTGTACACGCAGAGCCTTTTTTCAGCGCTCGATGTAATGAAAGGGGGAGCCAGCGAGGTGTAAGCGAGCGCGATGCCTTTTAATAAAGAGAAATATTGATAAGAGTGACTCTCTCCCTCTCTCGCTTTGTTCGTTGGCTTTGTACCGATCGACTTGCGAATAACTCTCCTTGAATTACCAGAGTGTACGCTGTGTAAGCCGTATCAATTACGAGTTGGGGATCGTTAACCTTCGATTCCATGGGAAGAGAAAGAGAGCAAGTGAGAGAGAGGGATGCTAAATTCAGGATCTGTTATATAAAAATATCGTAAACGGATATCAATCTTTTCTCTCGCACTCGACTTGATGTATCCTCGTATAACGGTCATTAAAAAGCACTCTCCTCCTCGGAAAATAAAACACGGGGTATTAACTCGACGGGCCAAGAACTGAGAGCGAGAGAGAGAACTCAGCCCCCGATAAAATCGAACTCGGCGATAATTTGCCGCCCCCTCCCGCCCCTCTGGCGCACGCGTCTACTTAAACTTCTCGGCACTTGATCGAGGGGCGCGCCATTCGAGCTCTCTAAACGCGCGCAAGCATTAAAAGCACTCGCTCGAGCGCGTCGCGTGAGAGTGAGGCGAGCGAGAGAAGCTTCGAAATTTTGCATTAAACTGCAAGAAAGCCGAGGATGTCGAGTCATCGCGACGGGGATTTCTTATTATTTTCCGTCCCCGCGCTCGTCCCCCGCGCGCTCGCGGCCAAGCAGAGTTGCAGAAAATACAGCAGAGGAGAAAAATCACTCAGCGGCGCAATCCAGCGAGCGTATAATCTCTAATCAAAAAGCCCCTGCGCTCGGTTATTATTCATAAAAACAACGATTCAATTTACCGCGCGTAATCCCAACCAGCACCAGCAGCAGCAGCAGCAGCAGCAGCAGCAGTGGCGGCGGTATAGTAGTAGCGAGCATCGAACGACCTTCCTCAAACCCCCAACAAAAACGCTCCCGGGATCAAGCACTTCCTCCTCCTTCTCCTCCACCTCCTCTCTCTCTCTCTCTCTCTCTCTCTCTCTCTCTGGACGAAGTAGAAAAAAAGGAAGAAGCGCAAGAGAATCGTATAGGTATATACAAAGTCGCAGAGCAGCAGCCGCACATATACCTACGCAGGGAGTGCAGAAGAGAGAGAGAGAGAGAGAGAGAGAGAAGCGTCTTCTTATCGCTGCGCGCGATCAATAAGTCCCGGGAGGAGAAAAGAATCCTCCTCTCCGCGGGCTGAAGGAGGAGGAGGAGGAGGAGAGAGGAGAAGCGGCAAAGCCAGTGCTGCTCGCCTGGAAGTGGCTGTGCCAGGGGTGAGAGTTCGCGCGGCGTGCCACCACCGCTTGATAAGGGTTAATTTCATACGAGCTGCTGCCGCGGAGGGAAACAAGCGTAGAGAGTAGGGGCTGACGTTGCCTGGGGAATATAGAGGCGACAGAGCCGAACCTGAAAATTACAGTGGAGGGGGTCGCAGCCGAGAGAGAGAGAGAGAGAGAAGCTGCTACTGCGGAAACACAACGAGTGTGTCTAGGTGTAGCTACGCTCTTTTTTCTCTCTCTCTCTCTCCCTCGCAACTCTCGTGGTGGGGATGAAAATTACGCTCGCCTATCCCAGAGTGCCTTGCGCGCACTCTAGGCTCTTTATCTCCGGCGCTCAACGCCCGCGCGCGCAGCACGCACTTTTCGCTCTCTCTCTCTCTCTCTCTCGCTCTCGCTCTCTCCTTTTTATACGAAATTAATGAGCCCGCAAACTTTGCCTAATTCCATAAGCCGGTTATGTACCTTCGGAAATGGCTGCGATCAGCGGTTTGCCAAAGTGTCCATTATTCAGCCCCTCGAAGTAGCTCCTCAAAGTCTTTGTACACGGGCGGCCTCTTGAAAAATTCACGCCGAGAGAGAGAGAGAGAGAGCTTATAGCGCGAGAAGCTGCCGGAGCTTGAGCGACGACATGAGAGTAGCGCATGGGAGAGACAAAGCCGAAATACGATTGACGTGGCGGCGGGATACACGCGTACGCCGCGCGCATAGGACACGGCCGACAAAAGGTGCGAGAGAGCATAACATCGCGCGCAGGATCGAAACGAGCTTTTGGTGGGGAGTTAAAGGGGTAGTTGGTATGCGATTGTCCGGCGCGCACGCGCCGATCCCGCTGTCAGGGGAAATAATACCAGCCGCACCGGAGAAGGGATCATCCGCCGCGCCGAGGAGAGAATATACACCACTGATATCTCCGTGCACGGCTTTCCTATCGCTGTATATATACATTTGGCCCAACGGAGGAGAGAAAACGAGAAGAGAGAGAGAGAGAGAGAGAGAGACAGAGAGAGATTGAAGCCACTCCGCTGAATTATATCATTTTTATATTGAAGAGCAGCTCTCGCGAGCGCGAGATAATCGATAAGAGCTTGTTAACATCGCGCTCGACGACGATTCTACAATTTTTACGCGCACTTTCCGCTAAATGACTCGACGTTTTTCAATCTCTGCGCGAAATTAATCGTCGCTATATGCGCGTCTGCGTAAAAAAATTTTTATATATAGTTTCGCAAAAAAAAAAAAAAAAATACGCTGTACTCCCCTGTCTCCGATGTATGATGATACGAAAAAAAGAAGCGACAGCGGCTGGTCTAAAGGACCGAGAACTAAGAAAACGAATAAGAGCGACTCGAAAAGGGTCGACGGATTTCTTTTTCCATCCGCGCGCGAATATACATGTATATATACACAAGGCGAGTGAGAAAGAGAGAAAGTCTTGGCGATTGACGCCGAGACGATATGGCGTTTCCTAGCGCGCGCGCAGACACGGAGATTCGATTACCGAAGGCGCTCTTTTGCGTATATAAGACGCGCCACTGCTACGGATATTCCTCGCTTCTTCTTCTTTTTCTTCGCGTTTCTTTTCCTTTTTGCCCTCCCCCTCTCGCTCGCTCTCCTTTAGCGACGAGAAATGTTTTTATTTCGCTCGTCCTCCCGGGAGTCGACGCGCCAACGCGAAAATGTTATCTGGGGTCGACTCTCTCTCTCTCTCTTCTCGCTCTTTCTTCTTTCTTCCTCCTTGCTTTTTCGGTTAATTCAGTGAGAGTTACTCGTGTTCGCGAGTCTGTCGCCAGCCGGGATAAAGCCGAGCGTGCGGGAAATTTCGATGACTTGTTTATGCCTCCTGTTTACCCGCGGCGGCGAGAGTTTTATCGCTCTGCAAATTGAGATTTTATTCAAAGGAGCTTCTCTCTCTCTCTCTCTCTCTCTCTCTCTCGCGTGCTGCAGCCGTCGCCGTGCAATGTAATGTATACGCGCGCCTGACTCGAGCCGATCGATACTACTTAAAACTGAAGAGTCATCGGGAATACGTAATGTAATCCGCGTATACGCGCGCGCGCGATAATACAAATGGTATATCTCGGGCATATCCTCTCGGCAGCCACTAAGACAAATTAGTCTCGGCAAGTTACTCGATCAATCGTCTCGGGACGAGCGAAAAAAGAGCCCGAGCGAAAGAGAGAAAAAAATCCAATCGCAGCAACTTCCACCCTCTAATAAATATTATCCCGGACCGACATCAAACGGCATAACTCAGAGCCGCTGCGGCTGCGTCGTATCAGCGCATATAAATTCAATAAAAAGGGCTGCCGCCGCCGCCGCCGCACCGCCGCGCGATATATTCCCCGGGCGCGCATCTGTTTCTCTCGCTCGCTCGCTCGCTCTCTTGACTTTGTTGTTTCCTCTATATAGCCGAGTGCGGAGGAGAACTGGAGAGAGAGAGAGAGAGAGAGAGAGAATATCCTCTCCGCTAAATCACGTCGTGTAAAGCTCTCCGGCGTGTGCGTAGGCGAACTTTGTCTGATCGTGTTCGCGCGGAGTTCTCTGCGCTCTGCGGGAAAGGGAATCGAGTGTGTTGATGGCGCTGTAAGTGGAGCTGATATCTCGAGCTGAGGGGATTTGCGCGCCGGGGGCCGGGGATGTGTCGCCGCTTTTTGCCGCTGGAAAATTAGCTTATTCGGGCTTTTGGGGATTCTAAACTTTTCCCGTTCGATAGAAACTCCGCACTGCACGCGCGTTATATACAAACGCGCAAGCACATGTATGCGCAGTTCGATTTATATATCACATATTTCCCCTGCTAAGCATGAATTTCAAAGAGACTTTTAGCCGCATTTTTAAAACGATAATACCATTGCGTATATACTTGTACATGTATATACAAAGCCGAGGGCAGGAAGTCCCGAATCTCCTCGGGCGAAAACCCTTTCGTCCCCAACAAACCCTCTCGCGTAGAATTATTATCCCTTTCCTCATCCTTGAAGTAGCATATCGTCCTTTCGAAAGGCCGTGTTTACGCACACTTTGCCCGTAGAGCCGAGAGGCAACCGCGAGATAGAGCCTACCCCCGCTCGACGGTATAAATTCCCCGAGAAACCCACAAATCGCCCTTCGCTCGATTATTTTACAGAGGCTTTTCCTCGAGGTAGCCACCGCCGCTGTCTGTCCGTCCGTAACCCTCCAACTTTTTATTCGAGACGATCTCTCGATTTTTTTTCTGCTCCTATACTGGCGGAGGGTGCAATTTCGCGTCTATACTACTCAAGGCTGCTCGCTGAATCTATTTCGCAAGAAATAATTGCGGCTTTCAACCTGATGGATCGGGGCTGTTAACGTTCGCTCTAATCGACGCATACATATACACATCGCACTAGATTTCATTAGTCTGCGTATACAGAGAGGATTCGTTTCAATCCTCTCGGCCCCCGAATCTGACTGTCGAATTTGCAGCCGGTGTAGTAGGAAAATCAACAATCCTTAATCACATCGTCGCGGCGGTAGCGTAGAAGAGTGCCCGAGAAGAGAGAGAGAGAGAGAGAGAGAGAGAGAGAGAGAGAGAGACAGAGAGATAAAAAGGGAGAAGAGGAGGAAAGGGATGTATATAGAGCTGAGTGAAAGGGGCGAATCCAGGCGTTAAAACTCCTCGGCGACTGTCCATTCTTCGTCGTCACGCAATGTTCCCTCCCTCCCTCCCGCCCCTTTCTCTCTCTCTATTTTTACACACGGCGGATCTTTCCGCTCTTCCTCAACGAGGGTCGCACTCGTCTCGGGGTTTTTGCACTTTGCAGAGGCGGCAGCGTCGGCGGCGACGAAAAAGGGAAAAGAGCTCTGAAAGAGAGAGAGAGAGAGAGAACGAGCAGAGAAGGGGTGGGAGATTCATTACCGTCCTTGAGTTATCTCCTCTCGTCCGCCAGTGGCGCGCGTCGGAGAGTAATTATCTGCTGTAGGATTACAGATAAAAGACCCCCTATTAAAAAGCGCCCTCCGCCTTTTACCCTCCACCTCGTCTCTCTCTCTCTCTCTCTCTCACTCGCTTTCTGCAGTGTATCAGTTCTCTCGCGTTCTCTCTTGCCTCTTTCCGAGTTCTCGCTGGCCTTTGTTTCAGCTCGTCTCTACTTGTCTCCACGAATCTGTTCTCGTGCTTCCTTTTCCGTGTCGAGCAGAGCTTTTGTCCGCGGCCAGCCGCGAATTTCAGTTTGCCTCGTTTTAGCGCTTTTAACCCTCCCGCCGCCGTCGCGCGCTATATATCGCGCTCCGCACTGTGCATCTACTTCTACACGTGCAATTACGCATGGAGTTATAAATCCCGACGAGAATTCACAGAAATATAAAAGCGAGCGGATTACGAGCTGTCCTTTTAATTCCTCGGCCGCGGCGGCGCGCGAGCGATAATGCAAGCAGACCTGCCGCTGGGCCACTATCGCGCAATTCGTATCCCGTTAATCGTTGCCATTGTGGCCTATCTCGGCTTCGTACTCTAATCCAGAGACACGTTCCTACGCGCTGCACGCGAGCCTCTACACTAATCCCCGGCGCGGCGTCTAGCTGCGCGAGATCGACCCTTTCTCGCTTTCCCTTCACTCCCGCCCCGCCTAGCGCTGTCGTCTTATCAAACGGGCGAATTTATACTTCTTTGTCTGCGAGTGTTACACGCGAATTAGATCGTTCGGCCTAAAAACATTAGCATGACAATGATTTCAATTATAAACGAGCCGGAGAATTCTTGGCCCTTTATAATGTCGAGAAGACTCCCTAAACAAGGCGCGAGAGCTAACTGCGCGGGCTTTTAATCAACGCTAACAACCGTTACAATTATTCCCCGTATAATCCTACTGCTGCTGCTGCTGCTACTGCGAGAGTATAGCGCCGGTGATAAATAATATTCATTCATCCGTCTCTCTCTCTCTCTCTGGCTCTGTTTCTCTCAACCTACTACAACACTGCGAACCCCCGCACGCGACTCTGTCTGACTTTCCGACGCCTCGAGGGGATCTCCTCGTTAATCCCTCGCAGCTTCTTCCTGCGATTAAATCGTTGGCCGTCGTTACTGAAGATAGACAGCAGACGCGTATAATACGTCTCTCGAGTTTCCTACGTGTATTACACACCGAGCACGCATTACACGATTATAACCGAGTTCGCCGGCGGGTCGCACAGCAGTTTTCTCTGCGCGTAATAATATTTCAGCGCGAAATTCAATTCGGAAAGGTGCTCTACACACGCGAGACGAGGCTATATTAAGTGCAGCGCGCCGCAGCAGCAGCAGCAGCAGCAGCAGCAGCAGCAGCAGCCACCGCCGCGGAGAGAGCTCAATTTGTCGACGGGGGGGTGCAGCGCGCGCGCGAGCGGGGCTTTTACGGGGCGCGTTTCGCGGATTTAATTCCGGGAAAAATGCCTTTATCGCGCGCGTTCGGCTTTACGAGTTTCATTAGTTTTACGGCGAGCATCATGCTAATTCGAGTGGCTTTTAACCCCCGAGAGCTGCTGCTACTGCGCCTCGTGTGCGCGCGCTCGCCGAGATGGCTTTATTGGTTGAGATACGGCGATTACACTCGACTCGCTTAAGATTATTCAATTATTTTGATTTTACAAGCTCCTATTATGCGCTGTTACACGAGAGATAAGATTTTCCATCACAATCCACGAGTGAGAGAGCGCTTTACTGCCAGCCCCGCGTACATTCGAATGTTCTTTCCTATCTCGAAAAAAAAGATAACCGGATGTTTCGAAGCGTTTAACGATGCCCTCTAATCTCATTAAGTGTGGTCACTGGATAACGAAGCCAGTTGAGATATACATCTGGTTTACACCGCGTCAACATTTTAAATTCAGCTGTACTTGCGATTTTCACTGATAAAGCGAGTTAATTAATGGATACAATAAACACAGCAGGGGATCATTCCTATATAGGACTGTAAAAATGATTTTTCTAAAGTAGACGATATTTCGGCTAATATATATTTTCTTCCATGCAACACTAATCGTCGCCTATTTTCTCTCATTCCAGACGGCCGAAAGAAGAAGCGGAAGTTAAGCGGCGTAGGCGGCCTGTACTCGGGCGTCTCGGTGTCGCAGCTTTTGGCGCAGCGGGAGCGCGCGATAGCCGCGGCGGTGGCCAACGCCAACGCCAACGCCAATGCCAACAACTCCAATCCCCAAACACAAGGCCAGAACGCAGCGATGCCCGGATCTACCTCCTCGCTCTCTAATGGATCGCAGGTGAATAATTGAGTGGGGCTCTATGCGCGCTGCTCAAGTGCGCTATACACGCCGCTGCGGAGATTTCCTCTTTCGCGTTTCGCACGCCATACGCCCGATGTGCTTTAGCGCCGAGTTTATGGGCTTTTAAGTGGAGAGATTTAATTAGTCATTCCCTGTAATGTTCCCTGCCCCCCCCCCTCTCTCTCTGCCTCCGATCAAAGCGTGCAGCGCGTTTATAGTTATATATATATTGTTGCTACACTATACGCTCCCCGCGAATGGAATTTGCATTATCGCCTTCGTTTCTTATTAAAGCCCGTATCTGCAGGCTTTTCTTTCCGCGCGAGAGTGCCATCAGCGCCGTGAGATGCTACGGAGTTGTAGTAGCGCTGCTGCTGCTCGGATGGGAAAGAAGTTCGATTGAACGTCGCGAAAAATAAATAAATTAAACGGGTATATCGGCGACGGGGACAGGAAGAGAGAGAGAGAAAACGGGTATTCCGATCGGCGAGAGACTCTCGATTCCGACTGTGCAATCAATGCATCTTTAAAGATGTACGTCAAATTGAATTCGCGGAGCCGAAGCGACGGGCTTTATTCTCCGGCTTCCTTTTTGTCCGAGAGAGTCCTCCCCTCCCCATCCCTCCTCTCCTCCGATTCGCCTGGGAAAAGGCAAAGTTTTACATTCGCCGCGCGCTGCCTCGAAGCCCGAGTGGAATTAAAAGCAGGTTTCAGTGTGACTGGTTTTTATTGGAAAGTTGATTCAATATTTGATGGATGAAAATATGATGTACTTTGCCGTTGGGGCGGGCGAGCGCTCGTCTCGACACTCGCTCGCTTCGAGGAATCGTTAAGTTGCCAAGTCTTAATTACGGAAAAAGAGGATCGTCCGCGCGAATTTGCGTAATGGAAATTTTATTGACCGAGCGTACATAGCCGCTGGTAATTTCATCGGTATACAAAAAGAGAAAGAGAGCGAGAGAGCAGTGAATTAGACGGTCACTTTGAATCGACTCGACGGTTCTGGAATTCGTCACAAATGATTTCATTTCCCGACAGAGCGAGATCGTCTTTTTTTTTTGTCCTATTAAACTGCTTGCTGCTAAAAACAAATAATTAATTCACTGCTTTTTCAGATGTGGCCAGTGACGATGTCGAATCTCGCTGGAAACATGGGTCTTCAGCAGCAAATGAATCAGCCGCAACAGCAGCAACTGCTGCCGCATCAACAGAGTCTCAATTCTCAATTGGCCACAGGCCAGCAAGTTCAGAGGCTCAACAATTCTCAGGGTATGGCCACGACGACGGGTGGCATGATTATGGGCAACCAACTGATTATGAACCAGCAGCAGACGAATTTCATGCAGCCTCAACAACAGCAGCCCCAGCAACAACAGCAGGTTCAGCAACTTCAGCAATTAGCAAATCAGCAGATGCAGCAGGACCAATCGCAGGAGCAGCTCATGTTCCAGCAGATGCAGCAACTTCAACAGATGCAAATGCTGCAACAGCAGCAGGATCAGCAGCAGCAACAGCAGCAACAACAGCAGAACCGATTGCTGACCAATCAAATGCAGCAGGTGCAACAACAGCAACAGCAGCCCAACTACCAGTTGAATCAACTGAACCAGCAGATGATGCAGCAACAGCAGCCTATGCAACAGCAACAGCAACAGCAACCGATGAATCAGCAACAGTTCCAAATTCAGTCCATGCAGAAGCAGGGTATGCAACAGCAGAACCTGCTCGGAGATATGGATCAACAGCAGCAGTTGATGGCCAATTTTGGTCAACAACAGCAGCAGCAAGACAACTTCCTCAATCAGATGCAGGTTGCTCAGAACCAACAACAAATTCATCCGTCGCAGCTTCAGCAGTTGCAACAACAGCAGCAGCAGCTACAACAGCAGCAGGTAATGCCATCGCTTGCAGTTGCGGTGAATTTTGAACTATTTTTATCGATTTGGTATTAATTTTGTCTAACCATGATTATAGGTCAATCAACAACTTATGCAACAGCAGGCTGATCAATTCCAAATGCAACTACAACAACAGCAGCAGCAACAGCAGCAACAGCAACAACTTGTACAGAATTGTGGGCAAGCTCAGTATCAGACTCAACAAATGTTGAATCAGCCTATGGACGTTATGCAGCAGAATGGTCTTACCGTTATGAACGGAATGAATGACTTACAAATGCACCAACAACAACAGCCGCAGCAAAGGTCCGTTGAAGAATTGGCTGTCAAACAACAGCAGCTTCAACAACAACAGCAACAACAGCAACAATGTCAGCAGCAACAGCAACAGTTGCTTCTTCAAAATCAAACAGTGCAGAGGCATGTATTACAACAAAACAACCAGTTAAACAATCAGTTCCAGCAAAATCAAATGTCGTGTCAAATGAGGAACAACGTTCAGCAATATCAAAATAATCAGCCTCTGCAACAAAATCAAAATGTTAACTTCAATACGAGAACACCGCCTTGGCAAACGCAGCAGCAGCAGCAACAGCAACAGAATAATAATAGGATGAATCAAGTGCAAAATATAAACTGCAATACGTTTGATCGCGTGCCGCCTTTGCATCAACACATACCTCAAGATAATGTTTGGACGGAAGAAGTGGCCAGGAAGAGGGCAAAGACTGTCAAAGGATCATTCAAGAAGCAGAGACAGCACGGGAATTCGATAGAATTGAGGAATAATAATAATGTGAATAATAGCCTCGATCAATGTTTATCTGGAGATGAATTCTCGGATAAATTAAATTCTCAGTCTGGTAAGATTTATTCAATGACCATTGATTCTCATGATACTTATATACGGTTGAGTGAGTCGCAGATGATTTAGTATTATTTCACTTTCTATTAAAAAAAAGCTTGAAACATTTAAGTATTATCGCTTATTCTATAAAAAAATCATAGAATAATTTACGGTTCATTTCGACGATCAAACAGTAGTGAAACTTTTACGATATTGTACCCTTTAAATCCATCACTTTAAAAAGCAATCTATCTACGAAGGAAAAAGGCTACACATAAAGCTGCTAATAAAACGTCTATAAAATCCTACTCGTATCGCACGAATCTTATGAAACGACTCGCTAGACTTATAAAACCACTTGTAATAAAATGTAAATTCTTTTTCTAAGGTCCATCGTTCCTGGAGGATCCAAGTGGCTACCTTGCGCAGCAGACTGCGCTGCTGAACAGTACGATATCGCGACAGACGGGTGTCACTAGCTCACAGCAGCCACTCCTCAATAACAACGTCCACCTGCAGCAGCAGAATAACGCCACGTATCTTCCGCAACCAAAGCCTTCCTCGCTCGCTAGTCCTTCGTCTTTGTATAGCAACGGCAGCGGCAAAAATAATCCGACGTCGCCAGTGTTTGTACACAGCTCAATGACACCCAATTCGGTTGGTAGCGCGACAGACTCGGAGGGTGGCAGCCCGATGTCATGTCAGAGATGCGTGACCAGCGCAGACACGCAATCCTTATCTTCCTCGACCTCGACTCAGGATTCCTATAAACAACGAACTGAGGTATGATGAAGATATGCTATTTGATATAGGAAAATTTGATATAGTCTTCACACGTTAGTTACTAATAAAATTAATTTTTTTCTATAGGTGCACAGACATCAATACGCACTGCACTCGGACATGCCGGAAGATCCGGCTATATCTTCCACTTTCGGTGAAAAGTGTATGCAGCAGACGTCTTGCCAAGTACAGCCTCAGCAGCAACTTGACTCCCGGCCCATCCAGGGTGGCACCGTTAGTACCTCGCACGGCTCGCCAATCGGCACAAATAGCCCCGCCAATTCCGATACTCCTACTTCCTCTTGCCTCAACATTTCACAGCCCGCGACTCCGCAGAGTCTCATATCCTCACAGCCGTCAACGCCCCATGCCTACTCGCAGCCGGCAACGCCTTACATGGCCTCCCAGCAGACGAATCTAAATGAGCAGCGGTCGACGACGCCCTCGGTTACGACGTCGAGCTCGCTGAGCGATCCTACGTCGGTCGAAGGTCAGACGACAGCTGCACAGAAGAAGATGGAGGGCTATCAACCGCATCCCCATGCGAGAGGCGTCAATGGTATAGCTACGTCATCGAACATCACAACAATGGCCAGCGGTCATACGGTCAGTAGTAACACCATCACGTCTGTGCTGGCTGGTCGAGCGAACACGGCGACGGTGTCGATTAACGCGCCCGCGGGTATAACCAATCAGGTCCTTCCGAACGTCGGCAAGCAACAACAGCAGCAGCAACAGAACCAGCAGGCTCAGGTTGCGGCTGTCAATCAAGTTCCTCCATCGTCCGTTTCTGTGGTCGCCGCAGCGGCTTCCACGGCGGCGATACCCATAGTCGCAAATTCGACTGTGCAACAGCAGAATGCCTTCGCCCTTGCTGCGCAGCAACTTCAGCAGCAGCAGCAACAACAACAGACGTTGACGAGTGTCAACGTTTCCAAATCTCCGCTGGAGATGGTGCAGAGTGTTGTGAGTAGCATACAAGTTCCACAGGTTAGTAATGCCACGAACAATCATCATCAGCAGACGCAACATCACCAGCAGCCACAACAACAGGCTAATGTCCAGGTACGTTTTATTGTCAGTAATAATTTTGTTTTTCATTACAATAAGTTTGAAGAAAATTTACTGAAATTAACTTTATTGTAATCCAGGTACATAACGTTCTCACGTCTAGTGGAATCCTCAAGCAGGCAGTGCCCGGTCAAGCTCTGCCACCAGGCCATATACTCGTTTCTAGTAATGGACAGCTGATAATGGCTAGTACAGGTGGCGTTATGGCGCCACCACCACCGAAGATAAATTCGATGCCACCCTTATCGGTTTCGCCAATGGTGACGAACGTCACCGGTGCTGTCAGTCAAGTAATTCCTGCTGTCGGTGTTGCTCAGCAGGTCATCGGTCAGCCTACAGTACTGGTTAATACCATTCAAACACCTGTGATTATCCAACCCGGAATGATGACTATGGACAGTATTGGACAGAACGTGCAGATACCGCACCTAACGGTCGCAGGCAATGTATTACAAAACGCTCAGAGTATCATCGATGCATCGAACCATCAGCACCATCAGCAGGAAGTAGCGAGAAATGTAGCTGCAGCTGTTGCCAATCAGAATCTTGTAAGTACTTTTAAAATAAATAAGCGGAATAAACTTGTTTGATAGTAACAAGCCAATTAAAAATAATTGTTTGCAATTTTTATAACTTATTTGTATTTCAGGTTAATCATAGACAACAAGCAGGCCTTCCAACCGAGCCCGCAGTTGCTAAGAAGAAAGTTTATAAAAAACGCAAGAACAACACACAAACAGTAGCATCAATGCTACACATTGCTGCAGCTTCGTCGCAACAAAATACGGGAATGCTCATGCAATCGCACCAATCGAATTTCGCACAGCAGAACTTCCAGACTCAGAGTATTGGCGGTCCCACAATGCTCCAAGCCCTAACGATAGTGCCGGGTAAGGGTGGTGCACCGGCTCAGCTTGTCATGAATGGACAACCACAGGCGACATCGACGCATTTCAATACCCAGCATCATCAAATTATCGCCAACGCCCAACCTGCTCAGCAGATCAATCTATTGCAACCTGTGAATCTCTTGAATGGTACCACTGGTATGGTACAGAACTTTCCAACTATTCAACAGTTCATTGTGCCAGGATTGGGAAGCATGGTTATGTCTGCTGATGGCACGGCAACGCTACTACAGGACACAGGTAATATTTCTTGTAAGAAAGTTTATTACCTTTACTACCTTTACTACCTATGTGAAATTTACGATTATTAATTAACTCTTTTTGTTAGGTAATATTGGCATGCAGCTACAGCTTCAGAACGTTAACGGCCAGAATGTTCTCACACCCGTTCAAAACCATGGTGGTATCTTCGGTCCGAGTCAGAGTATTTTGGCCGCGGGACCAGCTGGTATGGTAATCCGAGCACCGCAAGCTACGGGCGGTAAGATTATTCAAGCTCAGCATAGTCCAGGAGCACAGTTCATATCGCCCAATAGTGGCCAGTTCCTCGTTAATGGAACGACGTCCTTCGGCAATCAGTTGAACCCGATTGTTGCCAACGTCAGTCCAAATCAGCAAGTGACCTTTAACACAACTCAGGTAACATATAAAATTCGTTAAAAAAACTATACTTATTGTTGATGGAAATTGTAGTTAACAATATAGACAGAGATTTTATTTTAAAATATAATACGTATTTACAATTGCTAAACAGCGTCGTACTTACAGGTTCGACCGCAAAATATTCAAGGCCAGCAAGAATTCATCCAGATGAATGGTCAGACATTGATGGTGCCATGTGCTACAGCTCAAAATATAGCTACGGTCTCTTCGTCGCAAAATCAACAGAATACAACTTTCGTCCAACAAAATACGACGATAGTTCAACAGCAGACGACGATGGTTTCGAACAATCAGATCCCGGGATTTCAAACTGCAAATGCTAACGCTACCCCGAGTATCGAGCATCCAGCAATGAATGTTGAAAACAATCAGTCCTACATATTAAGTGCTGGAATGATTACGGTAATTATCTTCCTTAAAGCGAGTTCTATTAAAATTTTATGCTTCTGTAACTATCCATTATGTTTTCCAACATAATTCGTTACATGATATATTCTTTGTAGCAGGGAAAGGGGACCGACTCACCCAAAAGTAACGTGAACTCGCCGGCTTCTGAACAAATCACTGAACAGCAGCAACAGCAATCGCAACAGCAGCAGCAGCAACAGCAATCGCAACAGCAGCAGCAGCAGCAGCAGCAACAGCAACAACAGCAACAACAACAAACACTTCAACAACCGCAAACACAAGTTCAACAAGTTCAGCAAGTTCAACAAGTGCAGCAAACTCAACAACAAGTACCGCAACAACCACAGCAAAATCAGCAGTCGCAGCCACAACAGTTTATTCTCACTAGTGGAACAACAACGATAGTCGAGAAGACTCAACAATCTACGGCTACGAATGCAAATGCTGCTGCAGCAACTGCAGCTGCACTTATGGCGAGGCATTCAGTATCAACGCAAACAGCAGCTAACCAGCAGAATGCAGCTCAATCTGCTTTGATGCGACAAGGATCACCACCGGATACGACTACTCATAGTCCTGGTAATAGTCAGAGGTCGAACAGTCCAGCTGTAGATACAACGACTCACGGATCAGCATCACCCCCTCCACCTGCGAATACGAGGCAACAGTCGTCTTCGACGGTAGGCATTTTATAACTGTGTTAAGAGAAACTGTTTAATCAAAGTTTTAATATTTCACAGTCGTATTTTTTGCCTTTTAGAATGATCTTGCTAAAACTATAACTTATCTGCATTATAATGATATAATAGAATAAGAATTTAATTTTAAATTAATATTAATTTCTTAATTCACTTCTTAGCCGATGGTGCATTGCGTGTCAAGTAGTGAGCCAGACTCAGGTGACGCTCAGAATACTTCTGATGATTGGAGAGGAAGTACACAACCCGTGAACAACCCCGGCAATGTCAAAGAGGTTCCTCTGAATCAAACGATAAACGGTCAACAAGGTCAACCACAGCCGCAAGCCGTGTCAGTGCAACCACAACAGCAGCAACCAGGCCAGCCGCAGACGCAGACGAAGCCGACGTACGTCGAGTCGTCGACCGTCTCGAGCGGCATCCAGGTTGGTAACTTGGTAGAGCAGGCGGCTGCTGGTGGCACCCTTGGACTAACCCTTACAGACACCCAACAACATCAATCGCATCACGAGTTGGCCGATACGACACACCTAGAAAACACTCACGAGCCCATGGACACCACCACCACCACGATCACGACCATCACCTCATCACCCAATCATTCAATTCATTCAGACACGATCGTTATTGCGGAGCATATTAGCGAGGAGCTGACGAGCGGCGACGATTACCTTATTAACAAAGATTTAGTTAGGGAGCTGCAGCCGGAGCAGCAGCAACAGATAACCACCGACTCATCCTATCAAATTAATAATGAGCAACAAGAACCCACGCTTGTCGATAACACCACTAGCGATGATAATTGCCTGTCTAACATATATCAACCTGAGCAGGAACCACAGCAGCAGGCTGCTACTACTGCTATTGTTCAGCAAGAAACACAAAAGTTTTACAGTGTGGGTGTAACTCCAAATCTCTATCCACATTTGTATAACTTTACGTCAGAACAGGGTGAACAGCAGCAGCAACAGCTTGCTGTCGTGAACTATCAGACTTCAGAGAAGCTGCAGATTCAGCAGCAGGCTTATTTTAATCCATATGTTTATAACGAAGGTGGCTTGACAAATTACATCGAAGGCGTAGCAGAGCTTGAGGAGGAGAGTGCGGACTCCTCAGACGAGGATGACGAAGAGTTATGAGACCTGGTGCAAAAATTATGTTGAGAACGATATCTCGCAATTAGTTAGAGACCACATTAGATGTGAATACTTTTTGTAATAAAGTATGAAATGTAGTTAAACGCTGAAAAGATATTTTAAATGTGATTTTTTGTATTATCTACAAACTATATTTAATTTTAGAATCTTATTTCTAATGTTGCGAATTGAATTAGAATTTTGTTAAGAATTGACGCGATTGGTAAATTAATATTTGTTGATTGTTAAATGATTTACTATAATTGTTGTAGTGAAGTGGGCATTCGTTTGAAAAAAAATCTATATAAAATAAAGTAAATTACATGCTTGAAAAATAAAATCAGCTTTTATATAACCATATTAATATGTATGCCAGTTATATAAAAAGTGTATTTTATAGAATTGTAATTTATTTTCTTTTTAAAAAATCCAATCGCCGTCAAATTACAATTATTACAAAGTTTTCAATTGAATTTTGACCAGGGTACTCGCTCTTTATACTCTTCAGAGCTCTGCGTTAAAGAGACTTCCGAGAGTTAACGTAATTCCAGTGATTTTTAGAACGCTTAGCTTTTTAGCTCGTACATTATTATTTATCTTAGTGAGTAAGACAATATCTTTGATAAAATAAATGCTCCTCAGAGCTGTCTCGTAAATTGTAAATTTGTCTGCATCTTTATTGTATAAACTCATATACAAAATGAGATTTTAATTAAGTAGTAAAATAAAAGTACATTCGGTATTTTCTCGAAATGACCTTTAGATATTAGAAACTCACCGAAGTCTCAACTACAGTGATTAATTTTGTAATTAGCTTGTATTTATAATAATTACTAATCTCACGAAGGTGTTGCGATATAACCGTATTAGTATTATTATTGTTTAAATAATAAAACATTTTAACGTAACCAATATTATTGGCATACAATTGGCAATAATGTAATTTGTATATGTAATGATTAAATTCGAAAGCGTGTCTCGAATTCGCCAGTTATATAAGAAAAAAAAGAATAAAACTAATCGATCAGATAATAAAATTCCAATCTTCTTGACTATTTAAAAATTCTCTAGAACTTAGGATCTCTATTAGATTCCTTGCTACCGAGCATGCTTTAAAGATTTTCATTCTATTTTGACAGTTTGAATCTATCCTCTTGTAAACTATTTTTTACTTGCATGCTGAATTCTAAGTAACAAGACGAGTTTGAGAAACGTGTATTCTAAAAGGAAAAAAAGTCAAAATTTTCATTGAGTGAAATTCGGAGCAACGAGATTTTTGGAGTAAAAAATCTATGAAATTAATTACAAAATTGATTGACGCATGAAAGAGTGTCTTAGCTTGTGCCTAGTGCTTTGTTTGAGTTTGATCGAGTTCGTATTTGACAGATCTTTGCGAAGCAGGCCGATGTTGCCGTGAGCACAGTGCGGTGCGAGGGCAGGGGAATCAAGCGAAAGCTGGACTCCATCCACGCAATGCATTCCACTCTGCATGAAGACCAGGATGGTCAGTATCGTATCGTACATTACAAATAAGAGCTCCATTGGTCACCTCACGTTTCCTCCAAAATCGATCCGTAGTGCTCATCAATGTATTTGTGTTCTGCGTTACTTTAAATCGACATAATATAATACATAGACTTAGCACTGAGTAGTTGATTTTGTAGGAAAAAGGCGCTCCTGCAACCTGCAACATTCTTGCACCTCTGCTTTCAGGCTTAGGTCCATTTCAATGCTCTTTCGTCGCTTACTTTCTAGTCGCGATCATCGGAACTCACACTATTTTACTCGCATCTAATACATTTATCTACATACCATACTAATTGTTAACTTTATGACGTTAGCTAGTCATTTGCATGTCACTTACTTTTCACGAATAACAAACCTGATTTTCGTTTCTCTTTTTATTACTAATTAATTATTACGTGATGCGTTTATTGTCTATGTGTGTATAACGTTAATTAGCTGTTGTCAAAGCTGGTGGCAATAAATTAGCAACAGATTCACAATTGATTAACATAAGATTAATCATGATCATGCAAAATTATTACGTGCAGCGAATAAGCTAAAATTGCACGTGTTTAAAGATTTAAGAAGGTAGGTACCATTGGCTTTCATTAAATGCCTTCGTAAAATAAAACTAATTGGCTGTCAGGTTTGTTAATAAAATCCATCACCGTTTTCACAATGCAGCACATTGTCTCTTTAACATCGTGAAAATCGTCTAATTTCATGACCGAATGAGTCCCTTAATCTCCTGGAAACGTGGAGTCGCACTCATTTACGTAACCGAATTGTTAATTATCGCCTGACATCGACTGATACGCCGTACGCGAAGGAAAAGCTCTAATGTTACAGAGTCGTACAATAATCATGGCCGAAAATGCATTTTCCTGCGCGTACGCCAGTAAGCGAAAAAGCTATAACTTGATTAATACTTGCTCATATAAATGTGTGGTTGTCTTCGACATCATTGTTTTGTTTTGTTTTGTTGGGATCGCACGTTGCGCATTATCATCGAATAACATGGATCATCCACTGTTCGTCCATGGACTGTGTTGCGTGGTTAAAGCATAAACTAAGGCTCATTGCGTGATAGCTTTGGAAGGGGTCGCCTAACTCGATTACGAGCGTTACTCTTTTTTATACTGCAGCAGGGGTAACTCTTGAATTTTTCGTAAGAAACTAAAAGATGAGTTGGCAAGAGAAGCTCTCGAGAGAAGCTACTCATTTTTCGGTTCTTGCGAAAAAGAGTGCAGAGGGTCGAACGCGCCAGTTATAGAAGCCGCAAATAAAACAAGCACTAATTATTAGTAACGTTGGAAAATCGATCGAGCCGAAGGATAATCGTCGGGTGAATAGTGCAGTAAAAGAGCCGAACTGGAATCTCGATCGATTTTCCAACTGGAAGCTCGCAGCCCAGCCGCAATAATAATTCAGCCAGACTCACCACCACTATATAGACCACTACGAGAGCAAATCTCTCTCTCTCTCTCTAATCCAATAATAATCCTCGAGCACTTCTCTCTTACCAAGCAAAGCCCATAATAAGCCCCAAGCCCCCAAATGAAAACACGCAAATCCCCCGTAAGAGCAAACAAACGAATGAGAGCATCATCGCCAACTAGGGCACGTCCGTGCAGAGCCTCAGGATGATCCGGCCGGCGCGAAAGCGACGCGCATGTTCGCGGTGGGCGAAGTCGTGTGGGGCTGCGCCCGAGGTAGCGCCGCCTGGCCCGGCAAGGTCGAGGCGATCGGCGCGCTCCCAGCCAGCGTCCCCGCCAGCCCAGGAGGCGCCGCCGTCGCCGCTGCAGCAACACCATCACCATCACCATCAGCATCAGCAGGACCAACCGTCTGGATCAGGTGGTACGGCTCACAGCGCGAGACAGGCCTCAGCCAAGTCCCAGTCAAGAGCCTTAAGTCCCTGTCAGAGGGCCTCGAAGCGCACCATCGCGCACGAAAGAAGTTCAGGAAGTGAGTGCGATATGCTAAATGCTTAGATTTACATTCATCACCGAGCGACTGTGTTTGAGTGTCTGACGCATAGAGAGTACAAGAGCACTCATATGACGTGATGAGAACATGTTGTTGATTCGAACCAACGCTACTTACTATTACATATTATATTATATATATCGTATGATTTATTAATATATTCGCTGCTGCACCCAACCTACTGTTCATAAAACCTGTTGCTCTGTAAAAAGTTTATCGTGTACGTATATATACCGATCCGTGTAAAAACAGATTGTGTCCCACTGCGCACTCTACATCACTGATGCAGCCCATGGTATATTGTCATACCCTTATATGCTTAGGTCAATTGTTTTTTTTATTTTCTTTTATCCTCTAGACTATGTTATGATACCTTTGCGAGAATACCTTTGGAAACCTTTTATTGTTTTTGTACGTCATTTTTTTGTATTTTTTTTTGTCGCTCTTTTCATGATGCTTCACTTTAATCAGTTTGTTTGTAAGATTCGACGGTCCTCACAGCAAAATTAGCAAACCAACAGCCAATTACAGCTGAAGTACATGTCGCTGCTTGACTCTTGTAAATCTGTCGAACATAATGTCTGAGACACTTTTTTTCTATAATCAAAAGATATCAACTTTCTCAATGTCTGCATGTAAATAGTATAGAATATTATAGCGTAAGGAATATCGTCTATTACGTGTTATGCGTTTTCTTTACTCTTTATCTGTACTGTCGTTTAACGTTCTTCGGGAAGTCTTTCACATGCTACATATACTTCTTTTACCTAAAATTGATCTTTCGTTGTGGTGGAAGCAGTAGCGTATCTGATTTTTACTTTTCTGCACACCTGCCTCGATACAACAGTTCGAAATTCTTAAAAATTCTTCGCAGTTTATTTCAAACCAATTAATGGAAAACAAAGTATGCGTATACGTCTTTTTTTTAATTTTCAAGCATTCATTAATTATTTAACGAACAAACAACGTGCAACGAACTTATTTCACAGCTTAGTACTTGAAAAAAAATGAGACTTTGCACTTCCAACTAACAAACTGTATACAATAGAAATTCCCAGACAGTTGAGAAAAGTCGTTGCCCTCCGCACCTTGTTTAGCATAATATATAAGCATCACAAATTAAACCGCCCAAAGCACTCTTCCACGAAAGCCCGCTAATATCCAGAACGAAAAGCCTAAAGCCAATTCTTGTCCTGTCCTTCTAGAAGTCGTAAATTGAATACGCAGCTGGAGAACGCGATCCAGGAGGCGATGGCCGAGCTGGACAATAAGCCGAAGCTTCAGTCCCAGCTGAGCAGCAGCGACAAGCCCAAGCCTCGGGAGAAGCTCATAGCTCCAGCGACACTCGTCATCCCTGCGCCTCAGCAGCAGCAGCAGCAGCAGCAGCAGCAGCAGCAGCAGCGGACAATCGGCCTGAGGAAGACGCCCGGGAGAAAGGTGCCGCAGGTGGCTTTGACCGTCGCCGTTGCTACGCGCAAACAGGAGAGCTAGAGCCTCATTCTTCCGAGTCTTGTCGACCGTGTGTGCGCTTCATGCCCGTTTGCAATTTCATTCGAAAATTCGGCATTCGGCAATAATTGCAGCGCGCGTTTTGTTGCGATACTATAACGAGAGCAGAGGATGTACAATGAGACGGACGAAGCTCCGAGAATCTTTATATATATATATGATAATCCGATATGGAAACTTTTACTCGTCTACGTTCTGTAGGATACGTCGTCCATTTGGATTTGTCGAATGGAAGGATAAGCAGAAATATGAATTGTACATAATTAGGCCTAATTGCGCAAGGGTTATAGTATGAGTGTAAAGACGAGTGGGTAGTGAATTGCGGTCACTTTATTCCTTTGATGTACATGCATCATATGCGTAGATTGCGTTTACACACGAGAAAATAAAAAGGGGCAGGGGTTATCAGAATCCAAGTTGTACAGAGAAATGTCTAGGTTACGAAAAAACAAAACAAAACAAAAAAAAATATGAGGAGAGAGAAAGACGGACGATGGTACGATGATTCAAATCAATGGAGCGCTTGTTTGCCTTCGATTTTTGGTATACATCGTTGCGCTGAGAATACAATTATTGGATAAAATATCGTGGATTCTTCTGTACGCAGTGTTCTTGTGTAAAATTACGTTTTTCAAGTGAACGTATAAACTCAGATTATTTGAATCTTGTTTTTATTAGTTTAAGTCAGTGACTTAGTGGCTATGCTATCGTAGTTATTTTAACCACATTGTATATCGAGGTACAATTCTTCATAATTTTAATATGCATAATATTTTGTGTAGACGACTTTAAAAAAATCTTGATGCAGTATGATTAAGAGTTTTAAATTAATTATTTTTGTAATTATGTGTTATAAACGAATCTCGAGTTTTCGTACTATTTTATATTTGTTTTACTAAAAAGAAATTTTAGGCTCGACAAACGTGTATGATATTTAAATTATTGTAATTTATGTATAATGATTTAAAGTATTCAATATTGAATATATTTTTTATTTGAGTAAATACTTTATACTTTCGCGAGTGAATGCTTTGGAAATAGTTGTATGCGGTAATATACTAACGTGAAAGAACATGCGAACATTAATGTACAACAGAGGAAAACAAACATAAGAATTTTAACAATAATTTTTTTTCTTAGTGCATTCGCAAAAGCTTCATTTTTCGATGACTGAATTGTAAACATATGGTAAGCGCTAAACATAAAATCAAATTAAGACTGTAATAATACAAGAACTCAATCAAAAGCACCATTTTTAGAATGAGAGAAAAAGAATATGAAACTCAATCAAATTAAGTTGTATGCTTACGCTTCCGCCATCGAAATCAAAAGCAACATAACAGTGAAACTAAAAATTCAAATGTATGAGAAAATATTAAAATTTTACTATTCGATGTTATGATATTATGATATTATTTCGGTCGCTCGTCGCAATAAGAATTAGGAAATCAATCCTTTGGTGCTTAATCACTCCTTACTAGGGAGTTGGAAAAGAAAAACTGTGTAAAGAAATGTTGTATAGAAAAAAATTTAGAAGATTTTATCGGATCGAGGAACGAAATTTTTAGAATAAGTTATCTATCTTTGAGTCTTCGAAAAAAATGTCAAATATTTCTATGATAAGTAAAGCGTATCGCGCTAGTTTACAGAAGGAAATGAAAAAATCTTAAAAACCAGTGCAGCTTCTTTCCCCGAAATGATATCGACCTAATGATAGAAAAAAGAGCAGTGATAAACTTTCTCCGCCATAAGCTTTTTGTTCCACGCTTGAAAGTGATACGTTAATACTTTGCTTGACATAATCAACGTACAATAGACAATAAAAAACCCGAGAAACGAGTATCAAAATGAAAAAGCTTATGATATAATATGTGTGTGTGTGTGTAGAGACAGATAAAGCATATAAAATGAGTAAAGGGATTTTTTCTTCCGAAACTCCGCAGGCTTTTAAGCAGTCTATCGACAGATCGTCAATGCTATTTACGTATAAAATGAAAAAAAAAAATTAAATAAAAGAAATAATGCAACTTAACGATAAACGGGTTCTGAAGATGTCTTAGTATTATGTCTTAAATGAGAATAATAATAATAAACAATTGTAAATAAGTCGTAGATCTTAGACCGCGAGCGATGTTATTATTATTACAATTATTATTATTATTATCATTATTGTTACAATTATTAATGGTAGAATGTAAACTCTTATCAAAGTGAATCAAAAGTAACACATCCAGTGAATTTTTAATCGAACGACCACAGTGAGCAGCTTTTTCCTCTTTCGTTATCGAGCGATATTTTTTTATGATGATTCTTTGTTATGGATTAATTGTATTATAAATAATATATCGTCCGTGTAAAGTAGAAGTAAATAAATTTGTGTTTTTTTAACTTATATTTTTTTAACGCGACAAGAGAATGAGAAATTATTTGATTTTATTGTATAAATCTTTTCTTTTAATATATTGGGTAATGTAATTTAGTTTATATATTATCGGAACAATACAATAGTTAATTTTATTGATTCCGTTTAGTCGCGGATTTTTAACATATCAGTGGCGATGAAGGTCAACTCGGGAAAATTTCAATTTTTAATAAGACAACAGATTTTTAAATAGATAATCAAAGTATCGATTTTACAAGATCAACTTTTTAAATGAACAACAAAGTAATAATAGTCGCGTATTTTTCTTTACTTTTTCGAGTCTCACAAACAAGAAAAGAAAAATACGATAAAATCAGAGGGACTGAATCAAACTTTGTAAACTTTTCTGCGTAAAAAAAATACAACACGGTAAACAATTTTTCCGAACGTGTACTTTATTGACGAGAAATAAAGTAGGAGGGAATCAAGTAAAAAAAGTCAAGTGTCTACGTATATTTTTTCCCCGACGTTGTAGACGAACAGAACCGCGTTTGTACTTCTGACGTTCATTTTAGAAATATTAAAGAAATATTTTGCAGAATACGTATTTCCATGACAGCAATTTTATAGGATATACAAAACAGATAAAGGACCGAACAGCAATCAAAAGACAAGTTTTTGCGCACTTTTAAAACGGCAACGCAAATGGTTTTTGACAAAAAGCAGCGACACGAAGAGAACAGTGATTTTTGCGAATACGGTTCTGTCGTCGTACTTCTTAAAAATGTAAGCATTTCTAAATGGGAACACGCTTTTCAAAAGTGAGCATAAGCAAAACATACACAAAACAAGGGCTTTCATCGATGCGTTTTCGTGCGAACGAAATTCTTGAGAAGAAAAAACAAACTTTTTTAAAAGTGTCGATTTATATTCGAAGGGACATCATATCCCTGTGGGTGTAAAAAGTATAAAAGGCGAAAGCGCATCATATTAGCCTGACAATGGCACGATGGTCAAAAGGTTTAATTGAGAATCCTATAGTAGCGTTTAATAAACAATAGAGAGTGAAAAGGTATAACGTTAAAAGTACATAAAATATTATATTATACTTGAGAAATAACGATGGACGCCGCGAGGCTACGATGAACTTTTAAATGTTCACGGATTATATAAATGAAAAATCGCAGTGTAAATAGAATCATAATGTCTTTATTCCTAAAAGAATGCATCATACCATCCATTAATCGTACTAAACAGTAAATATTATAAACGAATGTTTTTAATGCGTGACTCAAAAAAAAAAAAAAAAAAGGAAATGCGTGAAAGGAACACAAGTAATGAGTAGGGCATAGTCGAAATCATGTGAAAAAATAACGCTTTGTCAGCATGTCTTAACAAACACATACACACACACACACACACACACACACACACACACACGCACACACACATCCGTATACACGTACAAGAGTAAACAAACTAGCAGAAACAAACGTGCGTTTGCTGATCGACGAACAATTTTCCTGGGATTGGGAACAAAAAGAAAATTAAAATAGACAATGATGCGCCGCAAAACGTAGATGGAAAGGGGGAGAGAAGATAAATGTGGTATCATCGAGTTCTCGTTTCGTTCCTAAAAATAAAATAAAAGAATGAGAAATGATTATCAAAATACCTTCGGGTGCACGTATATAATAGGTCCGTTCGACTTGTTAAGCTAAATTAGCGACGGGTGTAGAGAGACATCGAAAAAAAAAAACAAAAGAAAATGAATTATAAGGAAACTTTTTAGATATTTCAGATTCTTGGAAAGTTTTACGAATGGTTTGTAAAGAACAAATGAAATTTCGCGATTTTTCCGGTAAATTTTGTACGCGAGGGAATTGTTTAGCGCGAATCGATGCACACGTGCGTATATGAATCAAAGCGACGAGCAGAGAATTAGAAATTTAGACGAGGCATCGGTGGTTAATTATAGTAAGAGATGATAATTTTTCTATTTACAGACTAAGTACCGACAAGGTTAAATTTAAACAAAGCAAAATAATTAAATGATAAACGCGCGGTGTATAATATATAAAGACATAATGTACTTTGTGCGTGCGCAAGCGTGCGAGAGAAAGATTGCGTGTGTATCTGTTTTGCGAGTTGCGCGAGCGTTAGATTAAAAAACAAATGAAATAAGAAAACAAAAACAATGAAAATTGATGCGTACGCCAGTGAGAGTAAATGTGCGGATGAAGAGGATTATTAGAAAATGAAAAAAATGAAGTAAATTAAAGACACAGTCCCCACCTCCCGGCTCCTCACGATTAGGTGACAAATTAGCAAAGCTATACATATATACATACATTATTTAATATTTGGCATAATATTTATATATAAAAAGTATATATATACATACGGATTATTAAAGAGATAAATGATAGAGCGTAAAATGTAAGCAAAGGTGAAGCGCCCGAAGGGAGAAAGTAGTCAAAACAACAAAACAAGAAGAAAATTAATGAAATAAACAACACTTGGCGTGACGCGGCGAAAGAGGAGCGTTTGCGAGAGATGGAGAAAGGGCATGAGACCGAAGTGATTTCTAAACGATCCGTTTGGAGGTATGTCGGCCGAGGAAAAGTATGAAGCTATGTGATCTATTAAAACTAGTAGCTTTTAGCTGTAAAGACTTATACTTTATTTTGTAAATTTTGTTTATACAATGTTTGATCGTCGCATAATACTATTGTATGTGAATACATAAGTTAATAAATGATTAACATGTGAAGTTAAAAGAAAGCAAGCGCTCTCCTTATTTTCCATCCTTTCTCATTTATCCTCGATAGCCTTATGATTAATCGCATTTAATAATATCCGAAAACTTCCGCTGTGGTTCGCGCAGCACTTGCTATATGGATTCAGTAAAAATTGTTATGAAACACTCGAAATTCAAACGATGCCAATAGCGTATAGCCGCGCGCGAGCCAATTCTTTTTCATTTCTCTACTGCGGAGCACTATATATTTTCATAATTCGAAATTACTTCTTGTCTCGAGAAATTCCAGAGATAGTATAAAGAGGAAAATTTCAATATCGCTCTTGCCGCACGTCTACGTTCCGCGGCGTTTATTGAATATTTACAGGTCAATGAGAATCCTCGACTGATGAGAGATAATACATAGTTCCGCATCGGCCGTCCGTAAACCTCATATGCGCGTTTATTGCCAGACTTATGCGGATGCGACGAATATTATACGTATAGCACTCGCTCGTTGACGCGCACGCAAGGTCTGCAAATGACTTATAAATGCAGAAAATAATGCACGATTTAAGACAAAAAGAAGCTCGAGCACTCGGGCGCGACGTCGAAAAAAATCAAGACTGCGTAAAAAATAGAAAAAAAAAAAGAAAAATTGCCAGCTTTTGATACAGGCGAGCACAGCCGGCTGTTTTCTTTTGAAAAAATCCGCTCTCCACTCGTCGTCGCCTCGATTCTTCCCTCTTTACTCAGCCCCGCACGGTATATATCCTCTCGGCATATGCGCACGGCTCTAATGAGCCACTCTCGGCTCCCTATTACGGCCTATCCCTTCTTGCGCTCCATTTCTATGCATATTCACGTCTCGTATTTTTCCAGCAGTCCCGAGTAAACCTCGTATATAGCTTTCCTCTCTCCCTCGCTCGCCGAGGGAGGAAATTTCTGAGAGGACTGCGCGACGAGAGGGAGAGCCTGTGTTTGTTACGGATTTTCGACTCGCCTGTTTTTGCAATGCAAATTGCGCGCGCGAGTGTTACTTCTTAAAACAATGTGCCGCTGGATGGAGTTGGAGATAAGGCTAGAGTCTCCGGAGCCAAGTGGAAAGGAATTGTTTCGGCGCGTCGGATAGCGCGTCGTGTTTTTTCGCAGTCTCCTGCAGAACTAACGTTTTTTCTGGTCTTCTGCGGAAAATGTGGGCCAATCCTCTATGCACGAGCGAATCTGCTCGAGAAAACAAGTGACGCTCTCCGCGCAAACGCGCGGCCGTGAGAGAGAGAGAGAGAGAGGGAGAGAGTGGCGATGCATTTTTGAAAAGTGCGTTGCATTTGAAGAGTGAAGAATATGAAGTGGCCGGGGCAGCGAAAACGACGATACGGCGGTATCCAGGTTCGAGAGGTAAGCTTGCACTACTGCGACGCAAATTCGCTGGCATATCTGACCCGATTGTTTCGCCTCCGTCCCAATCGAGGATGACTGCTCGTACGTTATGCAAATTCCGGCGGAGAAGCGCTGCGAGTGGACCCGCTCGACGAAAGACTGCGAGATCACGTCGATCGTGCCCTACACGGACCTGCTTTTCTGCGGCTTCGGCTCCGAGATCGCCTGGCGGTTCGCCCTCGGAATCGCGGTTATGGTCCTCTGGCTGCTCTACCTCTTCCTCGTTCTGGGAACGACTGCCGACAATTTGTAACCCCGACTTGTTTCTTCCTCGTCTTCGCGCTGCGTATCTGGCACGACAGAGAAATCGTAAGGGAACATGCGCTGCCTCGTCGAGATGCGCGCAAGGAGATTTCTCTGGAGTGCAGCAGCTGCATCGTGAGCTGAGTCACGAGGGGACAATGACTGTCTAGCTTTTGTCCGTCGCTGTCGGTGATCGCGACGGTGCTGCGGCTCTCGGAGAACATCGCGGGCGTGACGATCCTGGCGTTCGGCAACGGGGCGCCGGACATCTTCACCTCGCTGGTCAGCACCGAGGACGAGCGGCTCATCATATTCACCGAGCTCATCGGCGCCGGGGTCTTCGTCACGGCCATGATCGCCGGCTCCGTCGTTCTGCTCTCGCCTTTCCGGGTGGTGCCCAGGTTTTTCATACGCGACTGCTGCTTCTACATGTTCGCCGTCTGCTGGATCAGCTACGTCGTCAGCGACGAGCGGGTGCACCTCTGGGAGTCTCTCGGTATTCCATTCTGCGTTCGCCCCTTTCAGCTGCTGCTCAGCTGGATTATTCAAATTTCGCGCCACGGCTCGTTGCTATTGTAACTGGCGGCGCGAAATTTGAATCTCCTGTATCGACATCGGCGACGTCCACCTACCTACAGGCTGCATCCTCATCTACGTTCTCTTCATCATTACGGTGGTGTTGATGCAAAAGCTCGAGAAGCCGAGGGACGAAAGCAAGTATCGATTTGCCCGCGCGGCGTGCATATAACGATAACGAAATATCCGAATCGATCATGACTCTGTCTGTCTGTCTGTCTTTCCATCGGTTTCTCGACTCGCGGACTCTTTGACCACAGGACGCATACCGACTATGCAGGATCCGGAGGTTCTGCGGGCCTTCGTGGAAAACCGTAACTCGGACGCCGTGGCGCCGCTGCCGAAGCCCTTGCGTTCCCGAGCCTTCGAGGTGCAGGCGAAACTCGGTGAGTCGAGGAATCGAGGAGTTCCCCGTTTACTTTGACCGAGTTCCACTTATTTTCCTATACGGGCCATTGCTCGGCTCTATACACGCTGCACGCAGATGCACGAGCTCCTTATACTCTCTGTAGTTTGCCGTTGAGCTTCTCAGTTCTGTGCTTTGGATCTTAGTTCTGCTGTAGCGAGAGTATGTACGCGATTCCACGATGTATAGCTTTGCGTGACTACACTCAGCAAAGTTGTAAGATGATTTTTGAAGGGAGAATGCGAGTTTTTCAAAGCTTTTGGCATTTAAGTTTTTCACTGAGAGGATTATTCTCATATTCGACGTTTACTTACACAATTTTCTTATTTATATTTATTTATATATTTTCTATAGTTTTGACCAGAAAATGATTTGACTGTACCTGTATTGAGTCTTCAAACGAAAGGATCGCACTCGCAATCAAATGTCAATCTCGGTTATCAATGTCAATGCACTGGATTCGTTCTTATTTTTAGTTAGGATTTAATTTGAAATGAATGCGGACTATTCATATACCTTAATTTCTTATTTTATGCATTCAGTTGACTTTTAAATGAAAATTTCGTAGGTTTCAGCAATGCACACTCAAACGTTAGGATAAAATGAAAACTCGAACAATGAGTGTTGAGGCGGCATACCAATTAAGTCAATTAAAAATTCAAATTTAATTTTCGCTACAATGTAACAGACGATGAAGCAGCTAATTTATTTATAACAAGTACTAAAAACAGAGATATCGTTGCCATTCAGTACATAATTCTCTACCATTTCACCAAGTTTCAAGCAGATATGTAAATAAATGTGTAAATATCTCGTGAAACAGCATATCTCAAAATTATATTATTCAAATGCCATTTGGAGAGATATTTAAATATTAATTTCAAATTTCGTGAAATAATAGACAATTACATTCGCATGGCAACTATGACTTTGTTTTTCGAAACTTTATTTTTGCTATTTATTGTAAGCAAATCGGCTGCTTCTTAAAACCCTATGGAAAATGAGTATTCGAGCGTATCTTCGGCAAACGTTATGTGCACGTAAACGAAATTTCTGTAAATGCAGATGTTGCCATCAATCAAGAAATCGGTGGAATAGGTACGCAAACCGAATCCAATCGTACCTCAAAGTCAAAATCGTCGAGACCGGAGGGTCTGTTTAGCGAATTTTTCTACGACATCAGCCCGATCAACAAGGACGAGTGGAATAGCTCAAACGCTCTGGTCAAGTTGTTGTTGGTGGTTCGAATTCCGTTTATGTTCATTCTGCAATTGTGCGTTCCGGTTGTCAACGAGACTGTCGAGAAAAGAGGCTGGTCAAAATTGCTCAACTGCTTACAGATATGGCTGGTACCACTGGCTGCGCTTTACATACTCGAACGTGAGTGTTGTCATTATAATAAACTTCAGCTTAACTTGTAATAATCCGAAATAATCTGTTTGAACTGATTGAAGGTTTATTCGACTGACTCTTTACACTGATTAATAGAATGTTTAAACGATTTTTAATGCATATTTCATTGATTTCATTTTGTTTTATTAATTTTTAATTTTGGAAAAAATTAATAGGATGTTTATTCGATTATAAATTCGAGATATTTCATGATTTTCAACTAAATATTTCGTTTATTTGACTCTCTTATTTCTTGAATTAGATAATAATTCGTTTAGAATCTTCGATCAGCACTTTTTATCGACACATTTTTATCTCGTGTACTTCGTTTCATTTGCAAAATTCATGATGTTTCAACATTCAATGCGAATATTAAGAGGAATGATTTTGAATGAAAATGACTTGCAAAAAACATTATTCAATTTGAATATGTTAATTGAAAATTCAACTTTGCGAAAAAAGCGTCTCGCGCATTTTATTATTTGCATAACTTATTTGAAGTTAACAAATGAAGTTTTCGAGAAAATCTGCGCTTGAAGTTCGCAAAGTTACATTGAAATAAATACATTGGAATTTTTTTCAGGACGAAAATTTTAGTCTCAGTAAATCGTGAAAAGTGTAAATAAATAGAATGTTCAGTTATACTTATACGTTATAATTAGTTATACTTATTAGGTATTAACAGTAACTATTTTATTAAATTTCCTATTGGTTTTTTTTGTAAATTTTCCTCATCATCAAATTAATTCTTCATCTAACAAACCAATATGATTTCAACAACTGTCTTCATACACCGAAAACTACACCGTACTTCCCATACAAGTACATCAAAATTTTTCGTATTTCCAACAGTATGGAATGTTTACCTGGGGCCCGTTCCATTGCCGGCGCTTTGCTTCTGCTTTACCTCTTTGATTGCGCTTCCGTTATTATGTCTCACCAGCGTCGATGAAGTTCCACGATATCACAACGTAAGTTTTGGTTCATTAAACTTCAAATAAAATACTTCGTTACAAAACGAGCCAGACTGCCAGCCGCAAAAAAAAAACAAAAAAAAAATATGAACCTTCGACACTCGTGCTCGCTCGGAACAAAAGCAACTAAACGAAGGACTAAAAACCAGAGCCCACATTACAATAAAGCTCTGGATAGAACAAAAGAGCAACAAAAAAAACACGGCTCGTCCGCGTACTGCGAAACAAAGAGAGGAGAGAGAGAGAGAGAGAGAGAGAGAGAGAGAGAATGATCGGTCGGTCCGTATATCAATCAATCGCAGGCCCTGGCGTTCGTTGGATTCCTGACGGCGATGCTGGTCGTTTACGCGGTAGCCGAGGAAGTGATGGCAGTGCTGCAGTGCATCGGCTACGCCAGCGGCATCTCCGATGCTATGCTCGGCATCACCTTACTAGCCTGGGGCAACAGCATTGGCGGTAAATAATTTTCACCTCCACCTGCGCCCGTCTCCCTATATATGTACCTACATATATGTATATATATGTGTGTGTGTGTGCGACTGTCGGGGTGTATACCTACAGGGGGAAGACGAGAGACTAATTAGGCGCGAGCTGTGGCAAGCCGAAATGCCGCGTGGCGACGCTTTACGACGACGTAATAGAGGGCCGACGACTCGATTTCGGCTCTGCGATCGCTATATACTATTTTCTTTCGACGTTTTGATTTTTGGCGAAACCGCGGCTTGAGGGAGATCGTTTGCGGTTTTACAGCCGGAAATCGAAAAGAGCTTGCAATACAGTTTATGCGTATTTGAAAGCATTTGATTTCAAGCTGTTAAAGTGAATAGGGTGTGAAAGTAGCGGTAGTCGAGGGCTTGTAGATTAGGCGTTCTGAGAGACGGATGTTTCTAAGAATTATTTTACAGTTTTTTGAAAGTATCTATCGATTTTACAATGTTAAATATAGCTTGGATTTCAATGTAACTATGAATTTTATTGCTAAATGCATATGGAAATGTATTCGTGCGAATGACAAATTTATTTCACTCCTGTATAAATAATTTATACAAAAGTTTGAAAAGCAAGATCTTAAAAATACTTTATACTGCAGAATTAATTTAGTGAATTAATTTTTAAAATTTTATTTTAACAATGTTTCAAAATATATTTTCTGTGCGCGGTTCACACGCGAGTAAAAATTCATCCACGCGAACGAAAAAAAATTTGTTCCAGCGAACAAATGAGAAATTTCATTCCTAAAAATTGAATTTGCCTGTAGGAGAATTGTAGAAAAATTGATTGACAATTTCCGAATTAATTCACAGATCTGATATCGAACGTATCGATAGCGCGGAAGGGTTACCCTCGCATGGGCTTCTCTGCCTGTTTCGGAGGTCCCATGTTCAATACTCTACTGGGCTTAGGACTGACCTTCAGTATAGCGGCGGCTCGAGATTCCGATCACAAGATACGTGTCCGTACCAGTGACATGGCTCCCGGATGCCTCGCCTTTCTCTTGATTTCTTTACTGAGCTCGATAATCTACTTGTGCACCACTGCTTTTGCGGCTAGGCGATCTTATGGCCGCCTGCTCTACCTGGTTTATGCCGTTTTCATGCTGATTAACATACTCAGCGAAACGCACGTTATTCTTTCCCTGGGAGTCGATCATCGGCCCGATTTCCCCTAATTCAAGGCACAAGGCGGTAAAGAGCTCTCCATCAGGAAATAAAGGTTTGCAGGCAGCATAAGGGCGTTTAATGCAATAGACGTTTTCCAATCAGCAATAAAGCTTTTCCAGACAAACATACGCTAAATTTTCTAAAGTAAAATATACTCTATTACAGTTAATTTTCACAAAAGGAAAAGGTCTATAATTCGATCGATCCTATAGCTCTGATATTCGACTTCCCATAGCAGAAGCTGATTTTAGAGTTCACTCGTGCTGCGTCATTACAGTTGCCTAACTGTTATTTTCATTTCATTCGAGTCTTGAATTGAAACTTTAGAATGATGTAGGATTCACTCCAAGTTTCAGAGTAAAAGATTACTCTAAATTTTCGAGTAAAAAATTATGACCCTAAAAATTCCCTGTGACCCTAACAAATTTCTCTGGTCGAGTTAAAGTCAAAATTGAATGGTTCCCTCTGGAAATTTTGCCATCTACTTATTTCAACGCAAGAAAGATTTGTTAGACAACAAAAAACGTGGCTTTAATTTCAATCACAATTATTTCCGCACCAAAAGGTCCGCTCGTTAAATTTCTAAAGATGGTCTTCCAGATAGTATGGGCTCAAAAGACACTAAAGGTTTCGAAAAATGAAGTGCTCTAAAGGAAAGAAAGCTTTTCCGTTTTCTGGATAGTGAGGGGTCCAATAACAATAAAAGTTTTTTTTAAATATCAAAGACTAAAAATAGTTTTTAGTTTTAGGCAGTAAGGTCTGTCAAAGAAATAAATCAAATGAACGAATATGATGTTAGGTGACGGAGGTTTATTGAAGAAGTACAGAGGCATAAAGTTTATTTATAGTTGTTCCATACAGTGTTGAGAAGTATAAAGCTGCATTGACATGTACAAATTATTTTTATGTTTCGCTGGATGGATTCCGCAAAGTTTCGCAAAGAGACATTTTCCGCTTAAATTCTCGTGGAAAGAATAACACGCAAAAATACTTGAAAACGAACAAGAAGCTCGCTTTTACCATTGAAGTCCATAGCGGGCCACGTGTATACAACGTTCGCCGCTGCACACATGAGACACTCCTCCGAAATATATGCTCGCAAATGGATTCGTATTTTCATGCAGCCAGTGAAATTTCATTTTTATTAAAAGTTTGAAAAGAAAACATTTTTCAAAGCCGTAATACACACGCATAGAAATTCAAAAATATACGCGCATCGCCCGCGCACGAGAGTATACACGCGCAGCGACATCGCGAATACGCGTGTTATTCTGAAAGCGCTTTATCCAAGCTTAGGCGCAATAAAAATCATACTTCCCGCACTTAATCCGAAAGCTGCAGCCATTATATGTACAGCACTCCTCCCCTGCTGCCCCCCCCCTCTCTCTCTCTCTCTGGAGCTCCACTCATTTTAAGGCTCGCCCGATGCTCTCTCTTTAATTGCGAACACTTTATACACGTGTGCGCGATGCTGGATTTTTTTTTCATCTGCTCAGATGCGCTCGCGAGGCGAAATTGATGGCCGGGGCCGTTTTGTTCTGTTTTTGCTTTTAGCCAAAGTGATGCCGCGCGAGTAGTTTGAATTTTTGTCTTCGTTATGTGACGCGCGGCGCCGCTCGACTATTCCAAGGTACGAGAAGCCGCGAGAGAGGGGAGATATATTGTGTGTATATTGCATTATATGTTTTACCCCGGACTTTTACCAAAACAATTTTCCGTATCGAGCCGCAGTGTTGGCGCACGCGTTGGCGCGCGCGTGCATACGGCTGTATACGTATGCGATTAAGCTGGAAAGCGCGCTGGATCATTTTGTATACGCGTTAAACGCGCTTGCCGCGGTATACATATATAGCTTTCTTATTCATACAGGGCGCAGAGTATTTAAATTTTCGAGCGACAATCACACAGGCCAAACGACGCGTCTCTATATCATATGCCATGCATAAAGTTGGCTGTCTACCAGTAGTGTGTATGGTATTCAATATAAATACAATTATCATCTCGACGCGAGCGATAAAGGAAACTTGTGATCCCCGAGAGATCAACTCGTGTATAAATTTCTCTCGCGCGTCATATTATAAAATATAAGGCAGCTCGCTGCGCCATGTATATAGCGGCATTTAGATGTAGTCGCACGCGCGCGCGCCAATAGTATATAGCTATGTGTGTATATAAGCTACTCTCGCGGTCGCACTTGGCGCTTTAATGCATTGTTGCATTAAAGCGACGGATTAGACTAACAGGAAAGTTTTGCCGAACTTGAGGGGTGTGTGGGGGAGGGGGTGAAAAGTTTGCCAAGGCTTAAAGCGACAGAGAGCGGGAAAAGCGACGGGAGTGAGTGAGTTTGTTCAGCGCTATATATATATATAAGTGACGAGTGCGAGAATCTCGCAAAACTTTGCTTTTTACAATATATTTTCCAACGTCGTGACGAGAGATGCTTAATTAAAAATCTTCGATGCAAGTGTGCGCGGCTCAGGTGTATAATATATATTATACGCGTCGTTTTCCCAGTACGCTTCGATTTCGCCTCTCGCGCTCCGATGATCAGTGCGATGTGCGCGCATATACGAAAAAAAAAATGAACCATGAAAATTTCATAAACTCTCCTGATAATAGCCGCGAAACTTTGATATATTCGCTTTATCAATTTTACGAATGCATGTTATTTTTCCGCGCGTAAAAAATAAAAGTCGAAAAGGCGGCTTTTGACGGAGCGCTGCAAAAAAAAGTGTATAATAAATTTATCGGCGCGCCGTGTGCACGAGAGATTTCAATCATCGATGTAACAATAACATCGTTTATTGATACAAACGGTCGGCAGCAGCTCACTCTCTCGACAAAGAACGCGCATGTGTGTATGAATAATATATGTGAACCACCCGCGCGATTTTCGAGACTACTCGCGCGCACGGCAGTATTTATACATATATATATATTATTGCATGATAAAGCACAGAGTGCAGCCTGCCCCCCTGCCCTCTCTCCATTCGAATAAATTCGAGGCAATTACACGCGGAGGGAAGTGCGACATTCATTAGTGTAACAGATGCCGCGTCCGATGATTAAGGGCGGATCGGGGTCAATTTCGAGCGCGGCTTGCCACCGGCGGCGGGCGCGCAAAACTAATTTTATGCAAATTCAAGCGCGCGCTGTACAAGCCCCTCTGTGCGCGCGCGCAGGGAACGTATACACACAGTCCTGCATTATTCACAGCTGCGAGCGGTCGAATCGTCGATAGCTTCGCAAACTTTTCTCTTCCTCTCTGCAGCAGCAGCAGCAGCAGCAGCAGCAGCAGCAGCGCGAGAGAGCTCGGGGGAAGTTTCAACTTTTCCGAATATTAGCTTGCCCGATCGCGGATTTCTCGCGAGCGAGCGAGCTTGCGCGCACCGAGCATTCTCCATTACGCATTAATTTTACGGAATATAACTTTTGAATTTTATGTAACGCTCGACAAGGCTTTAATGGTCTATACGTATATTATTTACTGGTCTGTGCTGGATGCTGGATGCGGACCGCGAGTTTATTCGGATGAAAAGTCTGTGGATAATTTAATGTCACAGTGAAAAGTGGTACTTTATTGAACGTATTAGTCGAATTTTAAAAAATAATACACTCTTCTTTGGTCTAGAGTTCGACAAAATTTTTTATATTAGAGTTTTCGGATCGATCGGATTTTCTTCTGTAAGCCAAAACATGATAAAAAAGGTCGAGGATCATGGAAAAAGTTACTGGTAACCCTATTTCTGAGCTTTTTTATCTTTTTCTTTTTTTTTTTAATTACGATAACATACTGGAATAATAAAAACTGTGAATAATTCCGAGGCGTAATTAATAAAATTTCGCCTCGGATTTAGAAAAAAGTATGCCCAGATACGATGCTCTGATATAAAATTATATGTGCATTAAAAAAAAATAAAAATAATAATAAAAATCTGAATAGCCAATATTCCCTTTTTCCTCAATATTCCTCCCATGTCAATTTCCCATGTTGCATGTTTCCCATGTCCCTCTACATATTTTATCTTTTGGCTTGCAGAAAAAAGTTTGACCGGTCTGAAAGCTGAGGTTTAAAAAGAATTTTCGAATTCTAAACCAAAAACAAGTGCATTTTTTTGGAATTCGACATTGAAATGTTCAAAATGTTTCATACACGGTCTATTCTTTTGAATATTTTGGAAATTAACACTCAGAGAAAGTAATGCTCTTTTTCGCTTTACGGTGGCACTTAAATACATAAATAAGGAAAATTAAAATTTAGGATTCAATTACAAGTATTTCTTCATTTCAATATACAATGCAGATTTGCGTAAGAAATAGTATAGAAGAAAAGTGGTACGTGCTGGAGTTGGGAGACTGTCTGTTCTTAAAATGGTCTGCATCAAACGTGGAACATCTACGAGTCAAAATTTTCACCGCTACTCGAGCTAGACTTATGGTTGCTGTCGACATCACCCTCGAGAATACTATTGATATTCAACAGGTCATTCAAAACGTCTCACGTGAGATCCCTTTGTCCCTCACAGTTCAGCTTGCAGCTCGAGTAACCTTTGCTCCCCTGCATTCCTGCTACAACGACTGAAACTCAATTCAAAATTCAAATTTCGCGCCACAGCATACAATTCGTTTATAACTAAAGCAATAAAAACCAATTGGAGTCAACCATGCGACGCGGCTACTCCTCGTTATAACAATCTATCATTTAACAAAGTTACGAGTTTAGTTGTAATACATCTTGACGAATAAATCATATTTTTCAAAGTTTTAAGCCTGAACGTGAAACTTTGGGAAATAGCTTTTCAAGCTTATTCTGAATTTATTACAAGTCATACGCAAACTATAATATTTTAAATTTTTAATTGACACACTAACTTGGTCGCTTCAAATGTCAAATTTTCCATAATTCGAGAGGAAAATGAAAATCTATGAATAGTATGAATAGCCTTTTTAACTTGAGGAAAATATCGTCCACAACCGTGTTATTGAATCCAGGCTGACAATTTCCACCGAAATATCCACGTGCTGCAGCAGCGGCGAAGGTAAAGAGTGACTTCAAGGAAGATGCATTTTCTTGTTGCAAACTTTTGTGACAGAATTTTACAGCAATTCTTTTTTTAAATCCTTTTTTAAGAGTATAATAAAGATTTCTCAATACCATTGCTAAAATTAAATTTTCAACAATTTCATTTAGCGTAACTTGAAAGAAATTTAAAAGACCTGTAAAAGAATTCTTTTTCAATAATAAGTTTCTTTCTTTGGAGCAAAATAATTTGTGCGGTTGTAAGAAACTTTTGCCTATAGGAATATTCCCTTCATATCTTCGGAAATTCTTTTTGGAAAAAGTGTGCTTTTTAAAGGGTTATAGTTCTGCTGAACTAAGCAAATTTGAGAACTCCAAGTTTAGAGAATTCTTTCAATAAAAGGTTCTCAATATGTTTGATATTTACTTGATATTTATTCATACCATACACTGTCAAAATTGATGTATATTGATATGCGAGTTTCAAGATATTTCAGAATTTTGAAAGCCTTTGTGATAAAATGTAAATTCAGATATGGAATATAATATTGAAAATTAAATTCTGATGTACATTAAAGTTCGAATACATTAATTTCTGTATGAATAAAAACATATTTTTTCTCAATAAAAAAATTTCAGTTTGTTTGAAATACGTTAAGTGACTTTGCGTACATGAGTATATACATAACAGATGTGCGAGGCAAAATAAAAAATTTCGTTTCTTTGCTCCTGACTTCCGAAATAACTTGCATAAATAATTATTTAAAAAGTACAAGATACATGCACTAAGAGAGACTAAAAAAAATTAATGCTATAATAAATGTATTAAAAGACAACTTTATTTATTTTAATTTTATTATAATTGTAATATTTGAAACGACCGAAAGGTTTTTAATCGGCATTTGCACTTATTACAAAAAAACTGTTTTACACCGAATAAATCAAGCATATCCTCCCGCAGCTACTTATGCAATAAATTCAATTACGGGAGCTCCCTCAAAAATCCTAAACACACAAAGGACGGTTGATAGTCGGAGATCTTCCCTTAATTGGCAAAGATGCTCTCTCTCTCTCTCTCTCTCTCTCTCTCTCTCTCTCTCTCTCTCTCTCTCTCTCTCTCTCTCTCTCTCTCTGTCGCGTATATATGCATTCTATACACGTCGTCTGCCTCCAGACAAAAAGTCACTCTTTTCCTCGTCAGGGCATAATTCCCGGGATTAGCCTCGACATCCCCTCTATCCAAACATCGCTCGCTTCCTCGTCGTCCTTCGCATAACTCTCAACTCTTTGCTGCTACTTCATTCTCTCTCTCCCTCTCTCTGTCTCTCTCTCTCTCTCTCTCTCTCGAGTTTCGCGAAGCAGACAATCGGCGGCGACGTTATCGCGTTTTAAGCTGTCTCTCAACGCGTCGCTCTTCCCCCCTACCGCCGCTCTCGACTCTCGATAAGGGCGGGGGGGGGGGGACTCTTCAAAAGAACGTCCCCCGGATGACAGCTTTATGACGGCTATACAAAGCCGATAATTAATTAGGGAGCCTGTTACGACTTGCGGCTGTCTGGGAGATAAGCAAAGTTTCGAGGGGGTTGGGTTCCCTCTATCTCTCTCGTGGACTTTCTGGCTTCCTAGCGCGCGATTTTGTTGACTTTGCCTTTGATTTGTCGTCGCTCTTGTTTTACGACGCGCTCGCCGATGCAAGCAGACGACGGAAATGGGGAATATTCAGGCGAGATTGGGAAGAGTCGCGTTTGAATTTTCCCGCCGCGCAACATGGCCGCCGACCAATCGGCTGCTCTCCCGCGTTTTGGCGTGGATCCGCGCGGCTATCTCTATGATGTGTCCGCAGGCAGCACGCGGTCGATGCATGCAGCAGCGGCATATACAGCGTGTTGACGGTCGCGACTGCGTGTGAACACCAGTGTTTTTGTTTGAAATGTGCGTGAAAAGAACGGTCAACGGCAGTGAAGACAGTTTTTCGCTTTTCTCCTGCAGTCGGGCTTGATTGCTAGTTGGTTTATTCGTGACAAGTTTATAACCGAAGCGGTGAGTGATTGTTGAAATTTAACCTCTGACTTCACAGAGTCTGACACTTGTTGTGTATCGGATATTGTTTTCTTTTTGTCTCACTTTCCTTCGGATACATTGTCGCTAGTTTGTTCTATGAGTCTCACCTTATTACTTTTTTTTACATTTCAAGGTGATAAGTAAAGTTTTAAAGCACTCCAAGAAATAATTGTTTGATATTGCTGCTTTTGTTTGATAGGTCAAATTTGATTGTCAATTTTGACTTGCACAATACTTTAAGGTTTATCATTTCTTTTACATAAATTACTTTTCTGTATGTTAAAAAATATAATCTAGTACAATGTTTGTGACATCGATTTATACGATGATTTTTTAATGTAGAACAAGTCAAGATGACGGCTGCAGGTATTGACATAAAAAAGGAAATATGTGCTGAATTAACAGCAACCTGCGATGCTCTTGGTTATAACAATGGACATAAATTTCTCTTGGACAAAAATGCTATAGGTAAAATTTTTATTTTTAGTTTTAACAATGTCATCGACAAGAAAAAAAAATTTTATGTTTTTGATACAGAGGTCCTCAAAGACTTGATCAGATATCTCAGAAGAGATGACGAATTTCACTCTGTTCGTCGTTATCTTGGACATTCAAAATTAATACAAAGGGACTTATTGAAAATATTTGTAGAGCATGCAAACAAAATTGAGTTGTGGAATGTCTTATTGAGATTAATGATCAACTTGACCAGTCCTGCGTTAATGGTATACAATGAAGAACTTCCATCAGAAGTGAAGACTAGAAGTTTATACCTCCAAATACTTTCCCATTTACAAGAGTACAAAAGTGCTATGGCAAACGATGCTGTTTGGGGAGTTCTGCATGAAAAGATGAAAAATATTTTGCAAATTGTCAGTTATAAATAAGTTATAAATTTTAAGTAGCTGAATCAAGATATGGTAATTAATATTTGATATTTGCAGGAAAGTCAAGAGCGAGGAGAAGAGAATGAAATGATAATGGAAAGAATACTCACTTTAATAAGGAATGTATTACGAGTACCTGCAAGTGACTCTGAATCTAGAACAGATAATGATACATCTATTCATGATGAGGTACAATAATCACACATTGTTTTTTTATAGTGTAATATTGATTAATTTATTTAATTACACAAATATTTTGGTTACAGGTGCTATTTGCACTCAATACAACTGGAATAACTGATTTACTTGTATACATTGCTAGTTCTAGTAAAGAACAACAATACCACATGCAAATATTAGAAGTAATTTTTCTCAGAGAAATTCTGTTTACAATTTAATTCTTAAATCAAAATACAATGTAATTCTTAAATAAAAAATCTTCTTTTACAAATTACTTTTAGATAATTGCATTTATGCTACAAGGACAGAATCCAGCTAGGCTTGCTAAAGTTGGAATGCAGCGTAGTAATCTTGAGAAAGAAGCTGATGAAGCTCGACTTATAAATATGCGAAAAAAGGAACAAACTGACAAATTGACTAAAATGAAGAAATACGCGGGTTCAAGGTAAATGTAGTACATCTTCATTAACGCTTTTACTTTATTTTAATTAAAAATCTTTCCAAAGAACTTTCTTAACTATGATCCCGGAATATCTTTAGCAAAAACTTGAATTTCGAGCATTAACCACGAAAACTCCAAATCCTCTACATAGAAACCAAACAACTTTACCCATAACAAACACGCGAAGCGGAACAACAAATAATGTTATTAAAAATTCCACGATCTGCTCGTAAAAGTCTCGGTAAAATCCTGCGATACAGTCATACCGAGTAAAAGCAGCTAGCAACATTACTCACCAAGCGGAAAAACACTGGGAGATTTGAAATTCGACTGCTGCAGCATCTTCTCACTAAGACAGCAACAGCCATTCTTGCCTCGTCACACCTAGCTGCGGCTTGTAAACATCCCGGGCAAGAGGCTTTCCTGTGCTGGTGGCGCGGAAGTCTAATGAATATGACCCAGTTTTTTGCGTGTGAAAAACGTCGTGCCACTCGGCCCGTTCTTCTTTGCCCTCAATTGAGCCTCACTGCTTTCATCCACTAGTGCGGGAGGTTGCCCGAGTTTTCTTAGAGGCTTTTACTCTTATTCTTTTCTTTCCACTTTGTGGAAACGCGAGCGCGTTATGGCTATTGTGGTGCGTGCATGCGAATTTGAATGCTTGGGCGTTTTCGTCGTTGCGCTGGAGTCTAATGAGCGTTGAATGTGTATCGCCGCCAACTTTCCATTCGCGCTCCTCAAAACGGAAGTGTTGAGTTTGAATATCTCTAAAGTGCAGGTCATAATTAATATTAAATGCGTCCGAAAAAGCTCTACGAATGAAGTTAAAAGAGTTAACGGGTTGTGGGATTCCTTTTTTTTATCTTTTCCTGCCTTTCACTTTGTAGCTACATCAGAAGAGGTCCCTTTTATTTTTAAAATGCTGTTACCCTTTTTGCTTTAATAATGTCTGGTCTTTGTCTTCGTTACATCGTTGGGGCTTCTGAACTCTCCAACGATGGGCGTTTTAAGGTAACCAACTTATGATCTTTTTCTGCACCTGCCTCTTTGGCTTTCTCCTTGTTTATAAAAAAGTTGTGTAAACAACAATTTTTTGAAATTAAAAAGTAAGATTATATACGCACCAATTTACATTTTCAGAGTTCATGTTTAATTAATTTCCAAAAAAGTTTTGATAACGCATGACTTATTAGGCGTCGCAAAAATTTGATCGTGGAATGATTTTGTTTACACGACAATAACGTTTGATTATTCATTCGGCCTCGACTATTAGAGCAATAACATACATTTGTATTAAAAGAGAGCACCGGAAAATCGAGAACAATACGGTTTTAGCTCGTTGCGCGAGAATAATGGACTGACAGTGCAGAACTTTTTCAGGCATTCGAGGTTCGGAGGTACTTTCGTAGTGCAGAACATGAAGGCAATTGGGGACAACGAAATGATCTGCCACAAGCCTTATCAGAAAATTGAGGACCTGGACTTTAGCGTCACGAAGGTAAGAGAGAGAGAGAGAGAGAGAGTTATGCCTCGGTGTTTCAAGTTTTTAACGGGCGGCCGCGGGCTGCTGCGGGTTTGATCTTAAAAACTTTCGCCGCGCCGAGTCGCGAGTAATTATTTTCTCGCAGCTTATCGCGAGAGCCGTGTGTAGACACTGTCGTGGGAACTCTGACGAAAAGTAGAAATTGGCATTTGAATTTCGAGAAATGATCTCGGAGAGAGGAAAAGTCGAAACGAGCGCGATACACCGCTCGCTTCGAAAGAGCTTAAAAGCTCGTCATCGGTATACGACTTGAAGGAAAAATTCAATTAGCCGGGTATGGCGCGCGAATCCCGCAACGAATATATACGGCTGTTAATTAGGGCTATCTCGGTGTAATTAGCGCGCGAGCGCGCGCTATACCGTCCTCCGATTCCTGCACTCGGCGCGAAACTGGGTCAAGCACCCTCTCGCGTTTTTCCGCTCCGCGCGCGACGGAGTTTCTGGATATTACCGTTTTGTTCGCCGTGGCCCGATGCCTTTTTTTCCTCGTCTCTTCTCGCGAGCTGGAAGATCCGCGTTTCATTAGGGTAGTCGTAAATTTTGGCCGCCCCCCTCCTCAAATCAGAGATCTGAGTTTCTCGGCCGGGAGTTTTTAAGATGTTTTGCAGGGAATCGCGGGAAGGGACGGGAGGCTGCTCCAGATATAAAAGTGCAAGAGCTCTTTGTTTTGTCGGGCGGATTTGATGAATTTTTATACTTCTTTTTTTTTAGCCGCGCCGCGCGTGTATACTGATAAGAAAACTTTTCATGCGCTGCTGCGGTTCCGCAGTTATGCGCTCGATTTCCGAGTGCCTCGTACGCGCTTCACGGGCCTCATCTAAAAACAAACAAATATAAAGATGTAGTTGCGTAAAAGAGAGATTTTACGATGGAATGACTATACATTTTCCCCGTTGCAGCAAAAAACGAAGAAGCGAAAGAATAAGAACGAGCTGATAAGCCTCGGTGAGGAGCGGATCTCGGCGCTGTCGGTCCGGCTCTTCCTCAAGGAGTTCTGCGTGGAATTTCTGAACGGCGCCTACAACCCGGTGATGCGCTACGTCCGGTCCTGCATCGTCGGCAACGGCGCCGAGGCCTCGGACGCCAGCCACTACCTCTGGGCCTTGCGCTTCTTCATGAACTTCAACCGCCATTACAACTTTCGCGTGAAATACGTGAGGTGAGAGCTGCGCGGGGGATATCGCGCTGCGCGCCGCACGAGCGTCCCGGAGAAAAGTCACGCCCGCGATTTAGAGTTTCCAAACTCGTTTTACGCATCGTCGCGTCGCGCTGGCTGCCGAGTGGAATGGCCCGGCTATATACGGCTTCTATTGGCTCGAGCTTTTATTCTGCGCAGCTGAATAAATAGTTCTTTTGCAACTGGCCATTTTGTTTGCTAAAGTGCAGCTATCGTGAATCTTGTTTTTTTTCCGATATTTTATCGCGACTATTTCTGTTTATGGCTTTTTGCGAGACCGGCCGATATTGAATTAAAGTTTATTGTACGTGCGGTCAGCAGTTTTATCGGCCGACGAGAGAGCGATGTTGGGTCAAGTGTTGAAAAAAAAAATTTGCGTACCAATTTCGCGAAACGGAGGATTTTGGGCAAGGGATTACTGCGTCGACTGTTAGCGACGTGCTTATCATTTTTTTTACAGTGAGACGATATCTACGGAGGTCTTTTATCTTGTGCAAAGGCAAATCGAACATAATTATGAGATGATCGTTATGGATAAGAAGAAGACGGCATTCTGGTCAACGAGAATGCACTTGGGTATCAACGCCTACCAGGTGTGTGTGTGTATATTTCTTGAAAATATTTGATACTGTAACGTTATATTTTATCGATTAAACAATATACTTCTATTTTTTAGGAATTACTTTTCACATTGATCGAAATGGACAAAAGCACCGATAGTGGAGTGAAAAGATCTAGTCGTGCAATAATGGGAAATATTTTCTATGTACCAGAGTACCGCGACACCATTCTTTCCCAGCTGCTCAACTATAACGAGTTGACAATGTCGAGGTAAGCTTATTCTTTTAATAACAAAAATAAACTTAAATATAAAAAGTGAGTTGAAGCCACAGTACTATCCATCAAAAGAATAAGAGTCTCTAACGCGTAACTATTTGCTTCAAGTTTTATTTACCGCAAACACATTGAAGAGCTTGGGAACTTCGGAGCTCAATCGCTCGTTCTCCATGTACAACGGAAGCGCTCGCGCGTTCGTATTTTTTCTCTTCGCTTTCTCCTTCATTTCGGCGCTTTTTGCCCGTCGCCGCCAGACGGAATAAACAACTCCTATGTCTAGCTTCCGGTCGACATTGGAAAACACGAGAGCAAAAATGCGAGCGAAGTTTCGCCGACTTCTTTCTGTCTACTGTACTCGTTTTTCTGTGTCTACCAGCTTTGCTGCTTTCGGTCTCTTTTTTTTAGGAGACTGTTTTCACGCTGTTCCTTCGAGCAAAGCTAATAAATAAATACATTTGCGTATGAAAGATCTAGCCCGAAAAGATCGTTGTTCGTACTGCAAAGGTTCTCGATATTTCAAACTTTGTTTTGTGGATTTTCAGAGATTACTTGGTAGCTCTCGTAACTACAGTGCACATCTTCTTAAAAATGCTGAAGAACTTTTGCGAGAAGGAGCGCAATGTCGTCGTGCAGAAAGTGAAACGAAAGAAGCCAAAGAAAAGTTAGTATACTCGATAGATTCGATGTTTATGTTTATAGTTGCACTTGAATATTTCGTTTTATTTTTGTTGCCCATAAAAGGCTATGACTTTTTGAATGCGATTCTGAAATACGATTCTCATATCAAATGTTCACCCTTTTACTGTGTTCTTCTTTTAAAAATATAACTATGCGAAATTTGTTTCTAATTTATGTGCGTATAGTCATGTATAATAACTTTTTATTGAATTTATAGTAATATTGTAAATGTAAAGTCAATTAGAATTCCATTTGAAAACTATGCTGGTAAATTACGCTACTAATTTAAAACTCAGCCAGAATTCATGTAAATTCTTGCTGTTATTAAACATTTCTACTAATTTCAGCCATGAAAATTACACGTTATTCTGATTATTATTATTTTTTACTTTCTCAGTAAACTCAATAACGAAGCTTTGAATAACTGTAATTGAGTTCATGCAATATAAATCGATAATTGATCGTTTTTTCATCGAATAATTAATAATATAAAATTTTTTTATGTAGAATCAAAGTTAGCAAAGAATGCAGTAACAAAGTCTGTGACGCCATTGCCGAGTCTGGAGGAAAGATGGGATGAAGTGGGTCCGGAAGTATCGGTCGTTATGCAGCAAAGTGATATACTGCCAGTGACACCTTTTGACGGAGCAAGCGAGGTTTCTATAGATGATCAGAAGTGAGTAACGAGAATATGCCTCCTTCAATTTTCTCGCTTCTTGAGCCTTTATTTCTTTTTCATTCATCATACCATTGTTTTCGTTCTAGTAACAGTTACTGCTCATATCAAAGATTTTACTTATTATTTTATTTGTGTTTGAATCAACGTGTTATCTGCACTGAGCAAACTAGAAGTTTATGATTTATTTTCATTGTTTTATTGGCGATAAAAGTTTAATTTTATTTTTAATCCTTTTAAAGCTGAAAATAAGGTATACTGAAACAGCTTAACCTTCTCCAACGAAAACAACCTTCCGATCGAAAGAGCGTTTCTACTTTCTCGAATGCTTTTGACAATTTTTTACACATACGTATACCTGACTTATTACGATTCGGGAACTCCGCAGTTACTTAAGGGATCTCAACTCGCTTTGGGGAGAAAGATAGCTTCATATGAGCTATGCACGTGGATTGCACCTACGCAGGTGTAAACGAACCAAATTATTGCCATCTGTACCGAGTAACTTTGTTATTAATAGGTGGAAAGTTGAATTCGTCGTGTGTTTAAGTGCTGTGAAATTTCTGAAAAATCGTACCGTCCTTATTTGTTTAAAAACTAAACAAGTTCGCAGAATTTCTAGTTCTTGGCGACAATGACAACTAATTATCGTGCTTTTCATGAAGCTTTTCGTAATTAAACTTTCCCCCAATACCTCTCAACGAACCCACTATTACTAAAAATAAACTAACAACAAACTAATCCTGAAAATCTCTTCCAAAGTTAAGCACAATGTTATTAAACACTCTTTGCTTAATTCATTTATTTTTAATTAGATGGCATTAAAGAACGAGACTGAAGCTCATTAATCTTTTCTTGTGTTTTTTTTTCGTCTCTGTTCTCCGCGGCACTGTACAAAGGGGCGACGCGATGAAGAGGATCCAGAAGCTATTGCGCTGTAAGGATTACGAACAAGCGATCGGACTTCTGCGCTCGGCAAGGTAATGATAAGCTTTTTCTTACGATTCGCTGCGCTAATTCAACAAAAAAATGATAATTAACACAAAAAGAAGAGGTAGAAAACGCCGCTACAAAAAGGAATTTTGCGCTCGCTTTGGCTGATGCGTATTGATTTAGCAACCTCTAGATAATCATTATCATATTAAAATAGGGTTATTATACTGTGCATAATCGTCTTTATTATTCTGGATGAATTAATAACGATTTGATACATCCATTGGTATATCCATAGAGCAGCGAGCACAGCATTTTCTGTATTGTGATAGCAAGGGGAAGTAATTAGTCTCTTTAAGACGGATTAACAAGGATGAAAACCCAACCCAGAAAATGATGAGCCAAGTACATTCGGTGGATTTTTAATCCAGAAGCACGCGGCATAAAGACCGAAAAATCCTGAGCTAGCGAGCGCCTCAAAGGCTGCCAATTACCACCTTAGTGAGGCAGAGGCTCACAGAGAGATGCGCGCCAGAAAGCCGCAAATCTGTATAGCTAGCCGGCTCTGCTCGAGTAATTAGGACGAATTCGCGAATCGTCGTTCCCAACTTCTGGGCCAGGGGGGAAAAGTGTCGACAGACAAACTCGTATGATGTATATCCGGGGCTCTTTGAGGCGAAATGTCGTTAAGCGTCGCTGCGGTCGATCTCGTTCGACGCTTTCTCCAAAATTAGAATTTCGAGAGTTTCTCCCTGTGGACTTGCGGTCGCTAAATGCTACGGGCCTTCAGAGCGGCTCCCGGGATTATTTGCGATTCCGAGGATTTTGATAATTTTCGCACACGCGTGGGGCAAGTAAATGTTTGAGTTAACTGCATACGGGTAGATTACGTTTTGATAATTCCCCAGTGCAGAGGGATGATTTACGATAACAGCAAGTTTATCTCGGTGAAATAAAGATGGTTTAACGGGGCGTTGCTGATTTGAAATGAGGCATGCTGCGACGATGTCATTTGAATTTCAGCTGAAAAAGTCTCCGCTCTAAACGGATTGTGCAAGAGCACTTTTTTCTTCATTGCTCTCTTCTCGTTTCCACTTAATTAAGCGCGATTGCCCGCATGTACGCTCTCGCTATCAAATTGATTCGAATGAGCGAACGCTGAAAATGCACGCGTTGAGCTATTCAAAATAAAGAGTCGGGGCGGATCGAAAGCAGAACTCGCGTCGAAGTTATCCCCGTGTTTTTTCTAACTGGAATCGTGCAGTGCCTGATTGTATTGGAATTCGACGATGAGAGTTAATTAAGTGCAAGAGCGCGTGTAGCGCGCGCGGGGCTTTCTTTTTCTTAATCATCGCACGTTTCCGAGCATTTTATTTTCTTCAATTCTCATTTGAATTATATGTTTTCTACAGTTTACTCTACAGTTTCTTCCTCAGTCTACAAACTCATTGTGAAACGTTGAATTTGTACACCTTCCACAAACTTCAAATGAAGTCTCGCACAACAATTGTAAATTAAAAGTCGAAGCTTACAGAGCCCTGTAAAATCAGTGATTTTCCACATTGCGACTACTTCCATACGCGATATCCATAATACACTAATAGACTCGCCTTCGGAAAAGGGTCTCGCGGAAACAATACCCGCACCGACGAAAAAAAACGAAAAAAAAAAACGAAAAGCTCTGCCGACTCCGTGAGGGTGTATACCTACTGCGGACAATGCGTCGCGTCGCGTAGACGAGGAAATTCCCGTCCTCCCACTCTATACGCGTAACTCGAACTCGCGACGGTCGGCTCTTTTGTTTCCGAGGAAAACAAAAGCCTGAGCCACGGCGGCAGCTGGTCGACGAAAAGCCGATGACTTTTCTCTGAGCGTCGCATATATATAATGGGGTTAAAGAGACTGAATGCTCGTGTACAATGACTTGGCTGTGCCGGCGCGTTTGTTTGCTCCGGCGAAGGGAGAATTTCTTTTTTCGCTTTATGTACGATTTTTGGCTGGAGCTGTAATTTTGGGGGCTTTGGTCCACTGTGCGAGTGATTAAATGCATAGAGAGGGTTTCGCTTTGAACGCCGGTGTATTTTTTTTTTCGTCTGGCTTTTTGCGCCCCGAACTGATTCAACTCGGTCGAGGGTTTTGTTTACCGTTTATGATACTCTTGTTAGTGATTTATGATGGCCCGCTGCGTATACGTTGGCAGTCAAATGCAGAAAGATGGATGGATTTGTGTACTTCTTCTTAGGGTTTTTCATAGATTATTTCGTGCATAAATAAATTGCAAATAACAAGGAATGGAGGGATCGTGAGTTTAAAAATACGCATAGTTGCAAAAAAGTGTAAAAACGAGAAAACATAAAAAATACCAGCAATAGAAGAAGTTTACAAAGAGAGTAAGAGAAAGGCAGAGAAGGAGCTGTGTGCAGTTAAAGAGAAAAAGAAAGATAAAATATCTTCGGGATAATACCCTCAGAATTTCTAATTCAGAGTTGAATCGTCGGATAGCGTAGCGAAATTTCGTCTACGCTACACTCATCGCTGCCCCTTTGCTTTTCAGGAAAATCAAGTCCTCCGAGCAAACGCAGTGTTTGCGCACAGACGCAATTTTATTCGACGCTGCGCACGCTAAAAGTCAAACATTATTGCGCGTGGTGAAATTTTCCTCCTCCTCCGCAATTTTGAGAAGTCAGGCCGTAATTTTGCGCGCACTGCACTCGATACGCGATCTCGCGCGCGCACATTGCAAAATAATCTTGGAACTTGCCCTATCTGTTGCAAGGCGCGCGCGCGCGTGTGTATATACATTATACATGTAAGAGCGAATGGGCGCTCGCGCTCGCGAAAGATAATACGTTACGGTTCGCGCTCCAAGAGTTTCGGGCTCGCGCGCTCCAATTTCATTGTGCGAACCATTAAATATCCCAGTTATTTCGCCGAGTTATTCGCGCTAATTTCCCCGGACCGCGCACGCGTTAACGAATATCAAAGTCCGAATTCGCGGCCAGAGATGAAGCAAACTTGACTGTATACACGAATACGCGAGACTTGTTAACAATGGGCGCTTGCGGCCACCGCAAGAAATTTATTTCTGGCGTATTAACTTTGTGTATTTCGTCGTCGTCGTCGTCGTCGTCGTCGTCGTCGTCGTCCTCGAGTTTGCGCTCGAGTAGAAAACGCGGGCCGAACTTTTTAATGAAGTTATTTGTTCCGCAGGTAGAAAGTGTGCTTGCACTGCGTTGCAGCAGCAGCCGGAAATGAGATAATACGGAAATGCCGCGGCGGTGGCTGTGGCAACTTGTAAATGCACCCTTGAGGAACGAGTACGCGAGAGTTAATTTCAATAAAACGCGCCGCGCGAAGCTCTGCCGGCCAGCAAATAGTACCTATTATTTATTGTTCAGAAAGAGAGAGAGAGAGAGAGAGAGAGAGCGCGTGCCTCGAGCAAAGTTGAGCAGTTGCTCGCGTACTTCTTTTTTTCTTCTACTCTTTTCTCATTGATAATTGTACGGTTTCGGAATGCGGAATTCGATGAGGATCGATCGTTCTTGGGGGTTCCGCCATCAATTACGGGGTATACAGCGCGAATCGTCGTTGAGCCGGACGAGCTCGTGTCAAGCGTTCGTCTACAACGAGATTCTCATCCTCTTTTCCGCGTCATCGCTGCTGCGCGACGAGTAAACAGATATCGTTCAATGGCGCACTCGTCGCATTCCATGATGCTTCAGCTCGCAGCGAGAGTGCGCGCTCAAAAGACGCGCGCGCATAGGAGCGACTACAGCCGCGCTAACGAGCGTAAATAACGAGCATAGCTCTTCCCTCTCTTTCTCTCTGCTCCAGTTCTGCATACCTTCTGCGCGCTTCATATTTTCTCTTTTTTTCGTGCAATCAAATCTCTCGAAAAGAACTTTCGAGTAGTTCTCGAAATAATACGCGCGGTTTTCCCTACACATGCTCAACGGATCACTGCTTATTCCGAGAGCAAGTCTTTGGGAATTTTATGGAAAATCGCTAGATCCACGAGTGCTCTTTATAAATCAGTGCGTTATCCGAAACATTGCCAACGCCTTTGTTATGCATTATGCATAATGCAGGCGTTGGCGCACCCAAATTTATTTAATGCAATAAACTTTGTATGCAGAAGTAGAACGCGGCACAGTAGCTGTCGAGACAACTAATGAAGCCATTAAAATATAATCCGGGCCGTTGAAATCTTTTCTCGTCGGAAAATTAAGAACGTTGCACGCACTCGCCATGATGAGTCGTTTTCACCGAAAAACCGCGCGAGCAGTACCGTAGACTGCAGCCGAAAAAAACAAACGACTGTGCCTGCAGCGGGGGAAAGCCGATATGTATGTACTCGTATAGGCCCGAGTGCGGGCGCGGCTTGGAAAGACATCGGATCTTGTGGATTTTAATGAACAGCCGGCGCGACGGTGGTTAACAACCCCTTTCGCTGCATATCTCTCCTCACACCCTTCTATGTCTCTCCCTGTTTGCTTTACCCTCGTTCCTTCTCCGGCCCCACTCCCTCCCCCCCCTCTCTCTCTCGTCCAATTAGCCAAGGAAAAAAGCTTCGCAGCCGCAGGTGTTTACATTACATTAAATCCAAAAAGCCGCCATAGACTGCGCCTTATTTCTTTGACGACGATGCCACTTTTGAGATACGCGTGCGCGTGTGTGTGAGAGAGAGGGGCTGTTTACGCGTTTATCGAGACTATGTATTTATGCTGGTAGTGTCGCTGACTAGGCGCAGTAGTGCTTTGATCGGAGAGGAAAATGTGTGTATTTACTGCCGGAGAAAAAGCGGCCTGGTACTGAGTAAATTTATACACCGGAGGAACGGAGAGAGGAGGTTAATGCCGGAATCGCGCTCAAATATTGGTTTACAAGGTATGCAGGATATTTATGTAACGCAATTATTTGATGTTTGTTTATAGTCGCGTGTGCGCAACATACAATGCTGGCTCAAATTAGCAAATGATATGTGTTCACGAATTCTACGCTGCGATGCACGTATATAGCGGCGTGGTAAGCCGGCGCGGAAATTTTCAAAACCACCGAGTTAAAGACAAAATAAATTTCCCCTTCAATTCGGCCATCACAAACGAATGAGCCGTCAATGTCTCTCTCACGCCGCTCTTGGATTTTCGACAAAAGCTCATGGAGCGCCGAGGACATTTTTTCCCCGCTAGCAAAAAAGTCAAGCGGGGTATAGACAGACAGACATCGAACCGTCTCCTGCCGTTTCATCGGACTGTCGCATGCAAAAGAGAGAGAGAGAGAGAGAGAGAGAGAGAGAGAGAGAGAGAGAGAGAGAGAGAGAGAGAGAGAGAGAGAGCGCACGCGAATAAAAAATAGAGGGAATAAAGGTCTCTGCTATGCGCAATCGTTATTTCTCGTCGATTTCGCTCCAGCGATCGGAGGATGACGCATTTATTTTAATGAGAAATCTGTTGTGTCCCACTGTGCGCGCAGACTTGATGCATAAATTGGAGCGAGCGATTGATCTTCGATGAGGCGCAGTCATTTTTTTTCTTTTTTTTTACGATAAGCGGCTTACCGACTCGAGCTATGGAAATTTAAAGGGGAAATGTGCCGCCTTTTGCGTGGCCATTGAAATCGCATTGGAGGGAAATTCACAGGGTCGTGTACTCGAATTTTTTGCAGATGAGCTCTCTAGCACGTATATAATTTGCACGGAATCGTCTAAAATCGTAGATTCCTTCCGTTCACAGAATAGTTGCGAGTTTCACTCTCGCGGCGCATCAGTGATATGCGACTGTATGCACGTTCGGTTCAGCCATTTCCTGCGGCGTACACACGCGGAGAAGTTACTTACGGTAAAAGTTGCTAAAACCCAACGCTCGATCATCGTTAGTCCGGTTGAAAAAGTTGCCGCTCTCCAAACTTATGACCAATATCAATTATTCACGTATATCCTCCGTACACACAAAAACTATATATGGATTTTCTTGCAACTGCTGAAAGTTCGGCGGAAATAAAGTATGGTATATATAGCTATCGACGCAACTTTCGTATCGCCTCGCGTGTTGTTGTCAGCCGTACGATTTTCAAAACAAACACAAAGACAGAGTGTGTGTACGGCGCAGATGAAAAATCCTGTTTATAGGGTCGGACGCGCGCAAACAGCCCGGAGGTAAGGAGGAGGCGACGGCGGTGGCGGCGAGGCTTTCTTCGCAGCGATGCAAATTTTCCGCACGACCGGATCAAGTTATTATATATACGCGCGTATACGGCTATATCGCGAGCACAATGGACGAGAGGGGGGGGGGGGGAGAGCCAGGTATTGTAAGACGACGGAGAGCCAGAGGAGTAGCGGAAGCATTTGTTTACTTAGGCCAGTGATTTAGGCCCGGCAGTCAAGTGGATTACTCGAAAAGCTGAATTACAAAAGCCTCGAGTGTATTGTTGTACAACAGGCCGGCCAGCTGCGCGCGACGGAGCTTTAATTTATTGAAAAACGGCGTGTACGCGCTCCAGTTTAAGTTTCGCCCAGTGCATATAGCGTCGCTCCACCGCGCGGAAATTCTCGCACAGGGAAAGAGGAAACGCTCGCGCACATCGCGAGTACAGAAGATTTCGCGAAAAAGCCTCAACTACTCGCAAATTTAATCTTGCGCTTAAAAGCCCAGGAAACTTTTCTACTTCGCATACTCGACATTCGCAAACGTACACACGTGACCGCGCCTCCAACGAAAAAGACCTCATTCGGTCTAAGCTTCTTGCGACAAAAAAAAAACGGGAAATTCAGCTCTAAGTGAGACAAAGCTCGCGATGTTATTAATAACGCACTTACGGTAATACCCAGAGCATTAATGTAAACAATGTATATCCTTCTTCTTTTCTTGTGCAAAGAGGGAGAAGGAGAAGCAGCAGCGGCGGCAGCATCGAGCTCTTCTCGTCGGCGGTTCGTTTGTCTAGCAAATACTCCGACGCGCTCTCTCTCTCTCTCTCTCTCTCTCTCTCTCTCTCTCTCTCTCTCTCTCTCTCGGTACTGGCATTTGCAGATCGCGATCTTCGGCTCGAGAGGTTTTGTCGCACTCGAGAGGGAGGCGGCGGGAGAGAGAGAGAGAGAGAGAGAGAGAGAGAGAGACGACAGAGAGACAAAGCAGGAGAGGGATGAGCTCTGAGTGACGTAAGGAGGCTGGGAGAGGAACTATAGACTTGTGTTTTTTGCGCGTCGGTGGCGAGCTAATTTCTACTGGGTAATTCGCTGACGATTACATAGAAGACGATTACATTTCGTTCCTTACACCAACGAGAATTCAAATCTAATTAGGAGTTTTCGCAACGAGATAATTTCAAATGCTTTCTCTATACACTCCGAGTAGTCGAGTATGTGTTTGCGAGAACGATTTTTTGAACTTAAAATGTTGAAGGGAGAGTTGAAAAAGTTAGACCGAAAATTCTGGAGCTGATGGAAAAAACATTGCTCTGCAGGAATTAATTTTTTTTTAAATATCGTGATGTTTTAACTCATTTGCAGCAATTATATAGTTATTACGATTTCAAAAATAAAAAAAACGTTCCCTTTCATCAGTTTAATCCTTTTGAATTGCGTGAATTCGAGAAGGAGAGAGAGAGAGGGAGAGGGAGAGAGAGATAGGCAGACAGACAGAGATAAATGAAAAGACGCTCTTGAAGAACTTACAGCTGAAAAGTCGGCGACGCCTGAAAGGAGTCGCTTCCTCCGGTCGATCTTAAAAATGTTCAATTAAAGGAATATCTGTGTAAACGCGTTATAAATTGAAAAACCAGCGCTGTAATTGATCGCGCTTTATATCTGCGGCCCGGTATATATACGCGCTGCAGTGCGACCATAATAATCTTTAAAACACGCAAGTCAATGAACTCGCTTGTACACAAACCAAAGCGCGTATCTCTTTCAACTGAAAAATCTCGACTCCTATATGGCGACTCCCCCCCCCCCCCCCAACTTTTTTGCGCACAGGAGCGTCTCGAGCTTCTTTTTTTCTCCTTCTGCAACTTGTTCAAATAATATATCCGCGGCGCGGAGGGTGTATGCGAAGGAAATGAAAAAAAAGACGGAGGGAGAGCGAACGTAGCATCGGTGGAGTAAACAGGATGGGGCAGAGGTATATAGTATAGTTGCGAGGATGCAGCCGTGGAAGATAAATAAGGAAATGGAAAGTATCGATACATTTCCGCGAGAGAATCGAGGAAAAAAAAAGGCTCTTCTGTATCGCTCCCCTTTTTTGGCTCTCCGCACTTGCTTTGATGTGTTCTCTCTCGAGACGGGCCCCTTTCTTTCGCCGATTAAAAGTCGCGTGCGTATATACGGCGAAATCGTAAAGACTCGAGACAGAGAGAGAGAGAGAGAGAGAGAGAGAGAGAGAGAGAGAGAGGAAGGGAGGGAGGGAGGGAGGATGGGAGGGAGAGAGCTCAATTCTCTATTGCGCAGCGAGAGTTCGGCGCAAAATGCGTGTAAAATTTCTTGAGAATTTTCATGGAAATGCTCGGCGAGAGAGACACAGCGCGAAACGCTTTTCCTGTATATGCCGCGGCTGAATAGAAAGCCAGGGCTTCACACACAATTCTCCCATTATTCTTCGATTTCGCGTTCGCCGCGACAATAGATCTGCGCGCGCGCGTACGCGTGGCTGTACGTGTGCGGGTGTGCGCGAGAGACTCGGTGAGAGACAGACGGAGTTGAATTCAGCGGGAAATCCGAGGGGTTTCGCTTGATTGCGCCGCACGGCCGCCGCTGCGCGCATCTTTCGCTCGAGAGACTCGTCGTCTTTATTCGACGCATGCCTGATGAGCAGTGCGTGGCTCTGCTGCGTCGAGTGTATACAGAGGAGCTTCCAGAAAAATTTTAATTGAAATCGCTTTCGAGAGCGCGCGCAGCTTCAGCGTTTCGCTCTCTCTCCCGCTCTATCTCGGAGATCTCTCGCGTATAAGCCACTCTGTCGCTTCGGAAAGGGAATACCGTACCTTCCTATCGATTCTTTTATTTCGATCATTATATGCTCGACACTGCGTTCAGAAGAACGAATAAGCGAACGAGAGAAAACTGCTCTGTCACATTGTTTTTCGCACGGACTTGAAAGATTTCCATTTCAGTTTCCAGATGAAATGGAAAATTCAGGCAAAAAATAGGTAATTGTTCAGCGTTCGACGGCGCGAATACGAATTTTCTGGGAAGTCGTACGAAAAAATCTGTTTATGCAGAAAATCAAAGTATGGAAAAAGATTATAGGAAAAAAAAGTTGCGTTGTTGGATTCAATGGTGAAAAGTAGTTACTAAAGATTATATTTTTAACATTTCTCAGTCATCGTTTCATCGTTAACTGAGTGCTAGTCTGAAAAGGGCTTTACTTCATTCACAATTTTTTTTCTTCTCTTCCAGCACTCAGTCTGCACAGTCGAACATTTTCGTTTATACTCCGCCTGGGCACCTTTGGCCCCGAAAATATTTCGGTGAATGAAAAATTTGATCCGAAAAGCTTTGAATTTCGGAAAAAATTTTTCTTTTCAGCGCAGGATCGGAGAGCTCAAGTTTAACGATGCAGTCTGAAGATTCCAATATTCCTAGCCCCGCTTTCGCACTTTACCGATCTCTCTTTCTCCAAATTTATCCTCTCTCTTTCTCTCCCTCCGCAGGTTCCCTACTCTCCCAAGATTGGCTACGCGGACTCTATCAATATTTAACGTACGGAATCTCAGAAAGTAGAGAGAGAGAGAGGGGGGGGGGGGCAGGGCGAAAAAAGCGCGGCTCGATCGACCTAATTTTTCGAGCCCTTAAATATTTGCCGAGTTTCTCGCGCCGATCGCGCGCAAAAGCAATCTGCCGAGAGTAAATAATCTCCGATTCGCTCCTGAGATATTGTAGATTCCTTTCGGGATTAATCCGAAAAAAGTCCATCGAGAAGAGCGGCGAGCGCACCACTCCCCCCCCTCTCTCTCTCCTTTCAGTAGCCGCACGAGATTCTACACCTAGAGCTCGACTCCCTCACGCACACCCGCTTCCTCCTCTTCCTCGTTCCAGCCGACGCGAGCAACAAACAGAGAAACAGACGGACATCAACGGCGGACGGCGCGGAATACACCGAGAGAGAGAGAGAGAGAGAGGCAGTCGTTTTCATCAGGCGAACCGTCCATTCGCGCGAATCATTCTTGCACAGCAGCCATTCTATTTTTCAGCTATACACCTCTCGCCTGCTCTCCCCCTCTGCCCACCCCCGCCGCCCCCTTTCTCTCTTCTCTTCCGATCAAAAGGGCTGGCAGCTTATTGGTTTTACGCGCCCGGAGCTTTCAGCAATTTAGCCGAGGCTTTGAAGTACCCTCGCTTTTGTTATCTCCTCGCTTTTTTTTTGCGCCGTGTTTCTATATATCGAGATGTATACGCAGAGAGACAGAGAGAAACAAACGAGTCGCGCGCGGTGCGCGCTGCGATTTCGCGGCGGGGGAGAAAAATCGTTCTTTTCAACCGGGGCGAACGAGCGATGGCTCAATTAATTACGCGATGTGTTTTGAGGAAGAGTTTCATCGCTGTTCCAGACAGCTTTAATCAATGGCCTTTGGATCTCGTTTTCGAGGCTTTTTCACTTGCGGTCTTGCAACATACACGTGTCCTCGAATATCGCACGCGGCTTTGGATTTTACAGATAGAGAGAGACAGACGATTTCTGTATACGTGTAACTCTCAGATATAGAGCGGCTCCTGTCCCGTCTTGCATTTATTTACCAAGCGCGTTATACTTTCGGGAAGATGAAATGCACGACGGCTGTTTGCGCGCCGCCTGCATCGCTTCGTGGATAGAGTGTAGAACTCGCGGCGTACACTTTCTCTCTTTCGCGTCAAAACTTTTTCCATTTAGTTTTTCCACCTAGTTTTTTATTCCTCTTCCTCTTGCTCTCTCTCTCTCTCTCTTTGACTCCCTCTCGGTCGCACTCGAGTTTCAGCGGTGACGACGCCCTGGAGACGGAATTTTCATTATTGCTCGTAATAAACGCGACGGCGGTGGCGGCGGCGGCGGCGCGATAACAAATGCGCGACTTTTTGCGGACGAGCGCGGGCTTTTATTCAATTTCGGCCTGAAATGATTAAGGACTCGGAGTTTTCCGGGACGCTCCTTATCGCGAGCATCCCGCTTACTATTTACAAGAGAAATTTTAATCCTCTTCCCGCTGATGCTCTCTCTCTCTCTCTCTCTCGAGTGTACAGCTCGAGGAAATCAAACGTCGCGCACACCTCCGCTCCGCGCGGATCGAGTTTCCACAATATATATACTTGCACACTCCCCGACACTCACTTTTTCCTCGCGCGGATAACTTGGCTGCGTTCCTCGCGAATTATTCGACGCAGCTCGTCCTGATATGAACAATACACACGGAGTACAGACGCTCCGCGCACACGTACTCGAGACGCGACGCGAGCGGTGCAGGCGCGGAGAAACTTGGCTTGGAGTTGCCGCACTGTCTTTTCACGGCTCTGCACGTGTGTATATTGTGTGTCTCTCGGCCCGGCTCCAGTCTTCGAGAGATCGCGAGGCTTCGAGTGGCTGACGGTCTTCGTTTTATAATGGCAGAGAGAAAGTCGAGACGCGACTATTGTGCAAGCTTGCAAGCGATTTCCCCTGTTTGCGGAGGCCGGAGGATTAGAGAACGAAGGGAGAGTTTTCGGGATATTGCTGTGTAGGCCGTTATAGTCCCGAAGTCGTTCTGCGAGAATGCGCGCGCATGCAATAAACGGCCGTTAAGCGCACGTACGCTGCAGGCCTCGACAAAAAAAAAAGAAAAGCGCAATTAGCCGGGAAAACACACGCGGACCTGCTTGTTTAATTCTGCTCGCTCGACCCCTCTTGGAGCTCGAATTTTACAATAAGGGAAAAGAAAATTCCCTCTCGAAATTATTAAGTTTAGGAGTCCCGCGCCGACAGCCCCAGCGGCAATGCACCAGCAACAGAGTGCGCGTAGCAGCGCCCATGAAAAATCGAATCTCCATAAAAGTGTCTCGTCCCTCCTCGAAAATACGTATAATAGACACATGAAAATTCGTCGATATAATATTGCCAGGCAGACATACGGCTATGCGGCATAAAAGTTTAATTCTAATCCCAACGTGACGTTCTCTGTTCGCCTTTCAGGGAAGTCTGGCCGGAGAACGACAGCTTCGGCAAAGCCAACGTCCCCGTCGAGGAGGAGTTCCTGGTGCTGCGGGAGATCTTCTTCGCCGAGCTCGGTGGTAAGTAATGCATATAGTTTCGCTTCTTTCCTCGGCTCACTCTGCGCATATATCCTGCATATACGCCGCCGCGCATACTCGCGTGTCTATGCTGCAGCACATTTCGTATATATAAGAGGCCGCGCCATAAAACATTCACGTGTGACGTCGTAAAGCGAGAGACGCGAGAGAGCGCGACGAGAGAGAGAGAGAGAGAGAGAGAGAGAGAGAAAAAACAAAGAGGCGAAACCGCCTCCAATCATTGTTCGTCATTCTCCGCCCGAGGATGTATTGTATATAACACACACAGGTATCCCCGCGCGCACACTGCAGTGCGGGGAAAATAATGAAACTCCGTATATATATAACGCAGCTGCGAGAGCCATCAAAATTTAATCGGAAAGGCTCGAGCGCTGCGCGCCGGGTATTTACGAGATCACTTGGCGCATCCTACGGCGCAGTGACGGCGGGAGGGGGGTAAGCACTTTCGAAACGCTCTCGATCTCTACTCGGCTGCTACGGGGCTTCGAGCTCCATATAATCTTACGATCGCGCCAAAGGATGTATACACACAGAGCGAGAGCGAGAGCGAGAGCGAGAGCGCTACACTGCAGCGGATGCAAATCCGGCTAAAAGGACTCCCGGCCATTAAGTGCCTCCCTCTCGTCTCGCCTACTTCTTTGCCGCCGCGAGCCCCGAAGTCGCGACGAGAGCGGGCGGCCGATCGGCCCCGGCGCTCGACTTGAAAAGTGTAAATATGCATGAGCGCCTCCTTTTCTCGGCGACGACGCCGGGACAAATAAAGAGCGGCGTGTCATGCGCGCGAGAGCCGGCGAACTTTCTTTCGCGCAGCTCTGTCTCTCGCGGCTAAAGCGAGAGAGTGTGGAATTAACGTTTATCGCCGAGGCACTACGCGGGGTGGGGGATGACGTGTCGGAGTGAGAGTTTTATTGCGCGAGCTGTTATCGGAGCTGGCCTGTTTATGAGCAGCTGTTAAATTGTCGGCGATCGGCTGCGTGTGTGTGCGCGCAGCGAAGCAGACCCCTTCCCGAGAACGCTGATGCTAATTATTGATTGGAATAAACGAACGCTTATAGGATAAAGACTTGGCGAGTACGGTTCAACGAAAGAGCGCAGCTCTCGAGTACAAATATTCTCATGCGCGCATTAATTTCCTCCCCGTCAATCGCGCCGCTGTCCCAACATTTTCGAGCCATCCATTAGCGCTCCGCGTCCTCGCATTCGCTTTTTTCGTACACAATACTGAGGGCCGAGAAACTGCGGCGCGCGTCGCGGAACTTATCGACAGCTGCGATTGCTAACTCGGACGAGACGCGAGACGAGAAGTTGGCGAGGAGGGGAAAGACACTTTCGTTTAATTCGTCGAATAGCTTTCGTCAGCTCGTTCATTAAACAGCTGAATAAATTCAAAATCCACTCGTCTCGGAAGCATCTCTCTCTCTCTCTCTCTCTCGCTCTCCTCGAGATCAGAGAAAGAAAAAAGGAGGACTAGTTCTATTCGAAACTCTCTCGTCCGGATACTCGAGAAACTCAGCTGGAAATCGTCGAAAGTACTTGGGGGGGTTCCTCTCTCTCTCGCCCCCCCCCACCACCACCCAGCCCCCACACTGGACGTGGCGCCTGCTGGTGCCGACTTCTTTAACAATTTTTAATTAACGAGACCGCCGGCATTGCCGAGCGAAGCGTAATTGCAATCAACGCACCGGACTGTCATGTCTCTCGCTCTCGCGACTTTCCGGTCGGCCAATTAAATTAAATTCGCGCAGCCGACGCGTGTGCCGCCCACCATTACTGCGCGCGCGCCGAGAGATAGAGTGTAACGATGATGGACGTCGGGCAAAGGGGCTTCTTTCGAGAGTGCGCAAGGGTTGAGAGGCGAACGAGGCCGCTCGATCATTGGGGATTCGGAAGTGTTTAGTTTGACTTTATTGGCAATGAGATATCGCCTTTTGTGTTTGCAGTTTGACTTTGTGCGCGGTGAACAACTAATTCCGTTGAATATTAAAGGAGGAAATAGCGAATGAAAATAAGGAAAACCAATGTTATTATTTTCCCGTTAAATATTCACTCTCCGTGATTCTGGAGCGAGTGTATTTTTGTCGAGTGCTTCTCTGCATCTCAATCGAATATACATACTAGCGCATACGTATTTAATTATAACCGTCGTTTTTTCCCAACTACGTCAATCCACACGTGGTGTATTATTGACTGTATAACTCTTTCGCGTCTAACACGTGTATTTTTCGACTCAATTATACACTTGTCTCTCGCCTTCGCCGTCTCAACGGCTACGAGAAGTTCGCTCTCGATTCTGTAAAACTTTCTGAGCTTACAAGCGTCAATATTTGCGAGCGCGTTTTTAATCACGGGATTGATTACTCCAACTTTTTCTGTCTCACTCTCTCTCTCTCTCTCTCTCTCTCTCGTCGGTCTTCCATCTTAATAAACACGACGTCACTCCGGCATCTCTCTCACTTTCGTGTTTACTCAAATATTTGAGCGAAGACACCGAAGATCTCTGCAAAGAAAGATGAAAATGAACTCTATCTCCCTATCTCTCTATCTCTCTCTCTTCGCGCCCGTTCCATGGTAAATTTCTTATCAAATTACAATTTGCACAGCAGCTGCAGCGCGCCGCTCGTAATTTCATGAGCGAGAAGTCGCTCGCGCTTAATTTGCCTTGGGTTTTCTCCTCCGCCGGAAAAGCGAAAAGAGAGAGAGAAAGAGTGAGGGAGAGGAAGTAGAGAAAGAGAGAGAGAGAGGACGTGCGTGGAATGTAGAAGCGTGTACACTCGCTGTTTAAAGCGTCAACAGAGAGAAGCAGAAAGACTCGGGGAATTCATTTTGTTCGTTTGATATTTCAATTATGTTGAGCGGCTGGCGCGTTATAAATCAGACGCCGCCGCCGCCGCCGCTGCTACTGCTACTGCTGCTGCCGCGCGCTATAATTCACATTCAGGCCCATATCCGTTAACTCGAGTCTAGGGGTGTATATATATATATATACACATAGCAGCGCAAGAAGTGGGTCATCGTGCTTTAAAGGAGCTCGAAGCGCGAGCCCTCGACGTATACGGCATAAACATCATCGACGCGCGCGCAGCTGCCGAAACGCGCTTTCAGCGATAGCGCGTAAATACAAAACTGCCGAAGACATTATTTTTTCACTCCGCGTAAAAAGTGCGCGCGAGATCTCCTTGCAGAGGCTTCGAGAGAGGGGGATGAGGGCGGAGAGAACGACGCTTTCCACGTAACTCGCGATTGAGGCAACTGGCAACATCGTAAATTTTATCTCTCGACTCGGCGACTCTCTCTCTCTCTCTCTCTGGCGTCAGTCGCGAGGCATTGCATTAAATGTATAGGTGAGGGGCGCACGATGCACGCGATGAAAGAACACACGCCGTGTCCGTTAAAGCGTAATTTTTTAAGAGTCGCGCCGGGGCGCAGCGAGCGTGTAAACGTCGAAAATTTTTAATATACGAGAAGAAATTGGCGAAAAGCCGCTTTGAGCTCTTCGCTGCGATAAATTGCTTAGAGCAAAAACTTGCTGGAGCAGAAAAGTAGGCGTCCTCTCGGCCCTCTCTCTCTCTCTCTCTCTCGTATTCTGGTAAACATCGTCGTAAGGACGTTTCCGTTTAATAACCGTGCTGCATAGATCATGAGGCGCATTTAATTAAACGTAAAGCTCGTCGACGGTATTCATTTTCTTAAGGTCGGCCACGTAATTTATGTGTGCGAGCACACCGGCCTGGAGAAGCAGTAGTCTTGTTATATATCGGAGAGCAGCTGCCAAACTGTGCAGTAGACCCAGCAAGTTCGGGCTTTCATTATCAGCGAAAGTGAGGCAGCTAAGAGAACCGTAGATTTTGCTTCCTAAATTTTCAAAGAATTAATCGGTAATTTCTCCCTTAATTCTCACGCGTACCAGTGAAACTTGTCAACGCGATGCTAAGATGCTAAGTTATCATCAGAAGATCTAAAGGCAACGCGTTAGAAAGAACAAATGCAAATGCAATAAAAGTAATAGTGAGCGAAACAAGCGAGACTAAACAGGTAGTTAGCTAGTGGATGCGGAAAAAAGATAAAAAAATGCATTCAATGCAGGTGTATAGGTATATAAGCTATGTAAAACAATGCCATAGTCACAAAGTTCGTGAAAGTGCTCGGTATACTGGATAATTTACAATTAATGAATAAGATTTTTACCGTAACAAATTGAAGTCTACACATATTGTATAATATATGTACATTAAAAGTAGAAGAGAAAAGGAAGATATAATAATATAAGAAAGTATCAAACTAGTATATAATGTAGTTACAGTTTTATAGACATTATTTAATGATTTAATAAAAAAATAATATTTTCATGTCACAATTTGAATCCTTATAAAAATGTTAAGTATGTCATAAGGTTATATAATTAAATATGTCAATGATCATTAAGATTTTATCAACAATTAATAAAATACATACATTTAGAATCTGACTTGTGCTATCGTCGGTCGAAAGACCGATAAAGCGTTCTGAATAATTAATCGTTCTCTCTTTCTCTCTCAATCTAGCTCTCTCTCTCTCTCTCTCTCTCCTATTCCTCGCCTAGGCAGTACACGAATTAATAATTTACAAAACCGTATAAGGGGGTAGCGTGGCGTTCGTATATACTTGTTTATGCAAAGCCAACGACTTTTTCATGCGTCCTCGTAACGCGGGAAACTCGTACTTTCACGCCTATCAAACTCAAGTTATACATCCGTCCGAAGGGAGCCGTCTACTAATAGTTTCTTTTTTTTTTACGCTCGGGGATAAACTCGAATCTAAATCATTGATGGCTCGAATAAGAGCTGCTTTAAAGCACAGGCGCGTAGAGCGCGGAATACACATCGTGGACCGGAGTACATTGCATAGAAAACACGTTCTCGCGACAAAAGCAGAGTAGAGACCCTCAGCCGGCCGTTGCAGCAGCGTATTATGTGTAGCATTTCGCCGTAACCGTATAGTATATAAGAATCTTCCTCTCGCAAAAACAAACTGAAAAGCAGGCGCAAAAGTCAAGATTTCCGCGACTCGTTAAAAAAGCTCGCTCCGCGTAATTCGACGCTGTTGTGCCGAGCGAAATATCAAGAGAGAGAGACAGAGAGGGAGGGAGGGAGGGAGAGAGTAGCGGCAGCAGCGAGACTTGTAACACTTGAAGTAGAAACGAGCGTCATTAGTCGGACACTCGGCGCAGCGCCGGGAGCTAAACTTTCCTGGACGAGGCCTTTACAGCTAGCTCCGTTTTGCGAGAGAGATAGAGAGAAAGAGAGAGAGAGAGAGAGAGAGAGGGGGGGGGGAGAGAACGAGTCTTATGGGAGGAGAAAGCGAGGCTGCGTTAACTCGGCGTGATGAGGCTGTGCGTTTGAAGTGAGCTGCACTGGGAAGAGGAGAGGGAGACAGACGACGTAAGTGGATGGATGCGCGGGCAAAATGTGCGCGATAAGGGCTCTAAGAGGCTGCGCTTTTCAACTTTTTTACCATGTAAATGTTCGCGAATCGCGCACTATGCGTGTTTGCGACGCGCCAAATTCGACAGCGGCTCTTTATAGGCGCGTTAGAGACCGCGTAAACATCGCGACGAGAGAGCCGGGGGAATGCTTACGAAATAAACAAAATCCATAAAATACCTCGGCCGAATACGGGGTAAGCCGCTATTTATCGCAACAGCTCTCGCGCGCTAAGCGGATTAAAAAGCGAGCGAAATATTTTTTTACAATTGCCGCGCGTCGTTCGACGCCGTGGGGGTCGAGCTAAATGCTGGATATTTTGTGTGCCATTCAATTATTCATGGACGCGCGCGCGCGCGCGGGAGGGAGAAAAACAGAAATTTCAACGTAAATCAAACTTATCGAGCAGCGCGCGCAACAAACGAAAGAGCCCGGGACTCTTCGCGCGATTAATCACCCGCAAAAACAGGACCAGCTTATTAGGTCGGAATAATCTCATCTCGATGTTGTTGGCCGCACTCGTATATAATATACGAGCATTTTTCGTTCTCTGTGTATATATACGCACATTTACGGATAGATTTCCGGCCCCCCACATTGATTTCGCTGCTTTTTCATCGGGCGCCCCTCCACGGAAAAATACGTTTGGAAACGGCCGCCGCGGAGTCGATGAAAAAAGCCGGTGACCCGTTGCGCTGTTTTTCTCCTGTCTCTTTATCACGCGCGTATACGTACGTATACGTAATGGGAAAGAGGATACATTTGGACAAGAGATTTTTGCGAGGATTATGCTTGTCGGAAGAGCTGTATTTATGAAAGAGACTCGTCGTCCCGAACGAGAGGATTTCATATATATTACGTAGCTTTTGATGTTTGCGAATTTCGACGCGGGCGCGCGGGCAGCAGCCGGTATTCGGCGAAAATTCTGAGCCCATTTAGGATAATGAAGAGTATACGCGAGAATCGTTGCTGATTGTGTTACGCTGAAGTAACTCCGGCTCACATAAGACTCGTGTACACATTTTTCGAAAGCTCATTTATTCGGATGTTAACAAGATCGTATTTTCGTCGGATAATCATACTAGCTCTACCCGATTGCAAGATAAACCGATAAAGTTGGAAAATGTGCTTTTTTTGCTCTTTTGAATCATTAGCATATTATATATCCGAGCAATGATACTTGCAACCTTCGCACCGTGTAATCGCACAAAAATCACGTTAAAATTTAATTCTTCCACTCTCCGCAGCAGAAGAATACTCGAGCTTTTGAAAAGAGGCAAAAGATCAAAGATCCTCTCGAGGCTATACACAACGCAATCATGAAACACACAAAGAGTCCCTCAAAATTAACCATATACACATCTCCCTCCGATTACACAAGGCGTCGGCAGAAAAATATACTTTTTCTTTGGAGAAAGCTACTTGGGGACAATGCTCATCTTTCCGCGTAAGAGCTGCGCGTATAGAGCGAAGAGTGTGACACTCGAGCGAGAAAAAAACGGGGGAGAGAGAGAGAGAGAGGGAGAGTCGAGTGCGTCGCCCCTCTATCTTTTTCCAGCTCGCCTGTTATGCCGAGCGTTATTAAGTATAGAAATGCCGTTGCAGGGTGCGCGCAGGTATGCAGTAGACAAAGCTCGGGAGAACGAATAGGGGAGAGAGGGCGAGAGAGGGGGAGGAAGGGAGAGAGAGAGAGAGAGAAGTTGGCGGGAGTATAGGGCTTTACGCGCTCGTTAATAAAGTTATGATTGAAGTCTAAATCCCATGAAATCGTGCCAGTTTAGCGCGGCTGCAGGGATGCGACGATCGATACCGACTGTACAAGACCGACATTGTAATTACGGTGCATTAAGGCGAAAATTAGAAATCTATTCCCGTTGCCTGCCGCCTTCCACCTCCTGACACGAGAGAGGCTTTCTTGCGACGACGAGTCGGACTATCGATTCTTCGTTAGGCAGCATCAGCGCCGGCAGTCGAGCGGCTGCTTCGGAAAATTATCATATTTTTTAGGTTTTGCGAGGATGGGGAGAGTGAGAGAGAGTGAGGGAGACGGGGATTATTAATGCGATGCGGGCGTGGTCGAACGAGCGCTCTCGTTCCGCTTTATTTTTAATTGCAGTAGCCGCCGCAGCATGTATCGAACCGACGGGGGGAGAGCGAGCTGCACACCCCATCGCTAATAAGAGGCTTTTTGCCTTATCGGAAGCTTCCGCTAGTTAGATTACGTCTCTTATTGCACTGGCCCATAACGATTACGATGTATAGTAAATGAAAGCCGATTTCAATGTTTCGTTGTATTCGCCGAAGAAATGCCGGCGAATAAAGCGGAGGAGCACATCGCTCGGTGTGTCGTATATTTTTGGAGCGCAAAGGATTTTCGAAAATTCAATGAAATGAGCTCGTTCGCGTAATAGTCTGACGTTGCACGGTTTAATCTACTTAAACGAGGACCGGGGAGTCGAGCGCAGATGTACATATATGTATGTGTGTGTGTGTGTGTGTGTGTGTGTGTACACAGCGGTAGATCGGATCAGAGCGTAATAACGCATAGACGCGCATTCTCGTGAAAATTCACTTTGTCCTCCGTAAAGCGTATCTCTCCCCCCTCCCGCGCGTCGCACAATTTCATGGGCACGGATCGATCGAGAAAAAAAAAGAAATAAGCCGGCACAATGAAAAGCGCGCACCGCGGCCTCTCGTCGCTCTCCCCCGAAATTCCTCGGCTGCAGCTGCGACCGCCATCATCACCAGCTCGCGGAGCGAAGTTTGTATGCGGCCTCTCGTCGAGGCTCGGGTGTACACTGCTTCAGCCATTAGCTCTCTTCGCCGTAGCAGCGGCGGTGGCGGCGGCGGCGGCGGCAAGTCAAGGCCAACGCGACGTGTGTGCGTCGTCTTATTACGCGACTCTCTGCGCCGGGCGAGAGCGAAATAACAAGGCGCGCGGCGCCCTTGCGAAATTGAATAACAGTCCCGAGCGTCGCGCTGCGCAGCCCTTCTCTCTCTCTCTCTCTCTCGCACTTGAATAATACAGATATGTAAATGTCGCGTCTTGCTGCGCAGAGACGGCCGCGTCGTTCATATTGCATTGGAGGCAAAAGCGGGAGAGAGAAACGCTTTCCCCGCGCGCGCGCACCACCGGTAATTATCCGCCGCTCGGCTGGATAATAGGGATTTCCGACGAGGTGCTCGAGAAATTTTTCCGCTCGGCGCGCGCAGTGAAATATATACGCCGCCGGGAGGGGGAGAGATTTTTCGATGTGCGCAGAGATAAATAAAAAAAAAGAAAATAACCAAACAAAGGCTATTTCTATATTGGAAATAGTTGGGAGACAGGAGTATATAGCGCGCGCTTTGGCTCGAAAATGTGTATAAAAAACGAGGCGGGAGCGAGAGCGAGCTATAGCCGGGGATTTATGAAACTATTTGGAAGATAGCCGTCCCTCCCCCTCCGTCGGTGCGGAATAAGGTCAAAAATACATGCTCCCAGCGGGCGGCGGAGCCGAGTGAGAGCGTGGGCGAAGCCCTTCTCCCTCTAATACGCTTATATTTCGGGGATTTCGCGATACGCCGAAATCCCTTTGAATAAGACTGCAGCGAACGAGCGCGCGCGCGCGTCTCGTAATTCGCCGCTATCCCGGAGAGCTCCACTCTATATGTATAGACGAGAGATACAAGTCTCGCGTCGGCGGCGGCGGCGGCGGCGGCAGCGGCAGCGGCGGTTCGAAAATCGCCTCGGCGGAAAAGTTTTAACGCGGCAAAGAGGATCGCGCTCGCGCAGTCGTAGCCGAGATTGTAATTTATGAACAATAAAACGCTCTTGCGCAGCGCCGATTAAAATAAAGTGCGAGAATTCTAGCAAAAGAGTAAAGGAGGGAGGGAGAGAGAGGGAAAGAGCGCCGGGAATATAAGCCGGAGGGCGAAACTGCGCCGCGGGTTTGATAACCAATTACCATTTTACACGGCCGACGCGTGCGCACACACGCGCGCGCGCGCGGCAGTATATAGCGCCGGTTTTATCCCATCAGTCTACTGCTTTTTATGCAAATTGCAAGCGAAGGCGGGGCAGGGGAGCGAGCGAGGCGGCGGCTCGGTTAACTGTAAAATTCGGATTCCCCGATGCGATTACCCGATCTCCCCCCTCCCCCCACGCTACCCCCCGCAATCTCCGGGACCAATAAGATCAAGGAGCGTCGTCTCTATTCTTTGATTGAATTCTCAGACGCGCGCCGCTGCGCTCCGCTCGGCCCGCGCGACTCGACTCGCGATTATTTTCTCACCTTGTATTGCTATTCTCCATAGATAGAAAGCGATACGCAACGACGGTGAAATGTCGTTAGGGCGGAGAGTTTATTCCAGTGTGGACATATTTATATACCTTTTCTGCCGGATATAGAGGATAAAGATATTTTAATTGTAAAATGCGCTTTGCTGCTTCATGTACACAGCATCAGTAAGAATGAAAATTGTCACGAGTCTGCATCGATTTAACGCGCATTTTTCGACCTTTCGAAAAGTTTACATTGACTAAAGTTTTTTTTTACATTTTTTTAATTGGGTCGTGGAAAATCGAAAAGATGGATACGGATTTTGGTCTTTAGATTAGCATTTACAGGAGCGGAAACTCGCGCAAATTAAAACCGATATTTCAAAAAGTTACCTGCTCCGATGCAAAAGGGGCAATTTATAAGCTTCCGAAACCTCTTTTTTTTGTCATAAATTTCTAAAAAGATTTCTTTCACTTTTATAGCAACGCATAATTTGGTATAGTTTTTCGAGTCATGCAAGTTTCTATACAATTATAACCTTAATAAAAATCCAAATATTTAAAAATAATATTTAATATAATTGAAATGGAAATACTTGGTTCTGAGTTTGTGATGAAAAGCTTCCTTTCCCATTGTTTAAGCATTTTATGGAAAACGTGTAACTTCAAAATCATTCCACTAATTTTGCTACTGATATTGTACACTAAATACAGAGAGGTACGTATGCATATTTTAATGAATTTCGATGCGATGTATTGAATAAACAAATGTTCGATCTATGAATCCGTCGATTATTAAGATATTTATGCTTCATTTTTTAATTTTTCGATCGTATATTTTTTATAGGTTACTTTATTCAATCCAATCTATGCAGTTTACAAGCTTGAAAATACCTCATAATATAGCACAATATTATATCAAGCATGTTTCATTCTAAAAAATCATTTCCACCTGAATTCAATCAATTTCACCATATTTCACTTGAAAAATCAAATTTATTACGTATGTGTGCGATGATTTTAATTCAATTTTAATTATTGATATTGGATCACAACTGTATGAGCTGTGCTGGGATAACGAAAAAAAAAAGAATTGTATAGGATAATATAAATAAGCAAAGAATTATAGAAGCTGTATATATATACGAATTATGAATCTAGAAACGAAAAATGACTAATTATCTGCGCGGGAAAAACTGATTTGTTTAAAATTTAAATTAAATTTTGATAATAAGTGATAAAACTATATAAAGTTGTGTATGTGTTTCAGGTTAACATAATTTTTCTAATAGTACATTATGCACTAAAGGATTAAAGCGAGCAAAGTAGTGCCTGTTTGCTCGATCTATCCCAAGGTGTATATGAGTGATTTGCAGAAAAGTGTCATATGGCATGTCGCCACCGCCTACACTGCTGTATTTAAACTTTATCAAATTCGCAATCACACCAAAATCTTCTATTAAATTTGCTTTAGAAGTGAGGTTATGTATTTAAGTCACTTTATTAAGTGTGCATTAATGGTTGCACTAAATGTAGCCAAAATGTCACTACCATAACATGTCGCCAAGCAGAACGTTGCTAATTAAAATACTGCAGGGCTTTAGATATGCAACTAGGCTTTCGAAATTATAGGAATTTGTTAAAGGAGGATATAATTTACAATTTTCATATATTTTATTATATATATAATTTATTCCCTTGTATATATTATAAATTTAATTTTCGCATTTTGAATTTCCCACCTATTTTCGGCCAGTATGTCAGTCTGATCGCTATAGACATTACTGGAGTCAATGATTTTTAAAGCTTTGTAGCCCGAATTCGAATTTTTCCATGCAGTTTGAATTTTGTACTATGTTAAAACTGTTTTTTTTTTGCACGGATGTGATGTGGCAAAAAAAATGTCACTCCTGAAGCGGCATTTACGGCCCAAGTGAAGCGAGGGCTGCTGGCCAGCGTTCGCCGAAAACACGTAAGTAGCGGAAATGCTGCGGAAATGTAATATTCAATGAAGTACCACGCCCGAAATGATTTCGGCGAGTTGAAGTTAGTATACGCACACAGGTTTCAGATAACATTACAGAGATATGGACTATCCAAGTCTTTTTCCATCCGTAAATTACTATAATGGAAAGATTTTAGTACATTGAAAGCGTATACGAAATGATGGACTCAAAGTTGCTGCCATGTTTCGAAACATTAACTTCCATTGTCCGTCGAAATTCGAATGTGTGCACACGACTTTTTCGCGACGATTAGCCCGTTCAGAAATTAAACGCGAGCCTTTCCTCGCTACGCAGCAGCCGCAAGGGCGTTTATATACATATATATGTCGCTATAGACATAAGAGGGTAGAGAACCTGCAGCCAGGGTCGCCATCAAAATTTCAAAGCGACTTTGCATTCGTAATCTGCGGGCCGCGCAACCCTTTGCGAGCATCAAATAAAAATCCCATCCGGCGCGTCGGCTCGAGTGCCGATTCGCTTAATGAATGATAATGCACTTAGCGAATCCCGCGCGTGCGTTCCGTGCGCACGCAGCTTCGCAAAATACCACCTTTATTTATTCAGCGGTCAATTGGCATTATGTCGGCGGCGGCGGCGGCGGCAGCGGCGCAAGCAGAGAACGGTAGCGCACACACAGAGTGCAGCGCCGAGCTACTCTTTCGGCCGCGCTACTGTTTATCGAGCGGATATTGGCTTCTGAAAAGCGTAAAAAGGAAAAAAGGAAAGAGAAAGCAGAGAAAAATAAAAAATAATAACGGCCAGAGGAAAATTTCTTTCCGCCCGACGGAGTTTTCCGCTATTATTCCCAGCTTGCCCCGCTTCGCCCGCAGATTTTTCTCTACTCCGAGAGGAAGAAATATTTCGCATAGCCGCGCGCGTGTGTATAAACTTTATGTAGCAGAGCAGCATCTTCCTCCTTCTTGGGGGGGGAGAGGTATATAGGCCTCAGTCGTCGCACACCGGCTTTGAGGCTTGCCGATATCGATCGATTCGGAGGCGTGCGGGGCTAGCGGCGGCTTCGATATTCCTGGCCTCGTTAAACTTTCACAGCGATTTGTTCGCTCGAGTAGCGCCGCCGCCGCCGGTACAGAGGGATGCAAAAGAAGAGAAAGAGTTGCGCCACCGAGTCGTGTGTGGTGTACTACACGTTGGGCAAAGTGCAAGCGAGATGTTGCGCATCCGAGGGGACGATAGAGAAAGGCAGAGAGATAGAGGCTTATAAATAAAGAAGGAAGAGATTTTATTTATTCAAGCTGATTGATGTCGACGAGCTTGCCCCGCTTTATTGGCGCTCGATAGTTTGAGGGAAGATTTCTTTTCTCAATATTACACTCCCGGGATGAGCGCGGGTGAAGGTGAAGGAGTAATTCGGCTGGGAAGTAGTCAGGTGAGAGCTGCCGTCGATTTCGGCTGCATTATAAATCGCTATTGATTAAACATTTCTGCCGCTTAAAATTTGCAGGAATTAATGCCGTAATTATCGGGCCGGAAAATTCAGCTGAACTTGCTGCTGCTCGACGAAGAATAATTAATACGCGACGCGGATATTTTCGTATGACAAGGAAATTCGATCTGATACACGGCCTGCGGAACGGTTCCGCCTCTGCGCTGTACGATGCTTGTTTTTTAATTTGCAAATCGAATGTTTTTGTTCGCCTTCGAAAAGAAAAACAAATGGATGTACTGTTCCTCTCTCGCTCTCTCGTTGCGCGCAGTGTCGCCCGCCGCGCTCGCCGAATAAATCCCCCCCGAATGTCGGCTAATACGATTCAGCGATTTCCCGCCGCTGCCCCCAACTATACCGCGTCGCCTCTCTCCTATATATGTATATACACGAGAGAGCAATAAAAAGCTCCGACGAAATTTTCAAGAAGAGTTGACTTAGCCCACTTTATAAAATCCGAACGTATAGCTCTCGGGGAAATTCGCGAAAAATTCGGGAAACCATGCGTACATCTACCGCGCGTTCTTCAAACATGGTCCGAGAGAGAGGGAGAGAGAGAGAGAGCTCTTCTTATTTATACAGCGAGAGCAGGCGACTGCCAGATACTTGAAAATACGTCCCAGAAGACACAGATAGCTTAGCTGTATAGTAGGTCAGTAGGGAGAAACGACGACGACGACGACGACGACGACGACGACGACGGAAAAATGAGAGTCGAATCCTGGAAGGAGACGAGGACGACTCGCTGCAGCTGCAGGGCGATCGATGCGAAATATAGCTGATGTAGTGGTTGCTGCGCTGCGCTCTCTATCTCTCTTTCTCTCTCTTGTGTTATGTATATATATCTTTCTTTTTTGCCGATTAATATTCATGCTGGGGGAAGAAGAAGATAGTCTTGGATAGTTTACATGCTAATACGTGCTAATGATTGCGCTGTACGTATTGAAAGCGAGACGGGACGGTTATTGCCGCTGGGATGGATCTATATATATCTATACATGTATCGAGTAAGGAGGTGATATGGTGTGAGTTTATTGCGGAAGAGCTGTGTGCTTTCCTCGGTCGAATCAACTACGAGACGAAATTGTTGCAATTAAATTTATTTTCAAAATAGTAAATATTCGTTTAACAAATATATCATATTCTGACGTACGTGTTCTTGTTCTTGTTCTTATTCTTGTTTTTGTTGCCGCTGCTGTTGCTGCTGCTGTTTATATTTCAGTGAACTAATGTTCTGGATAAGATTAAATAATCGTTACAATAATAAGGTACAGACTACGTTGTGTACAATTTTTTTTCTTTTGCCGTATATCTTACGTATAAAAAATAATAAATTAATAGAGAGTATCAATGAAACATCGTCCTTATATATGTTACATTATAGTGACATGTATCTACAAGTACAGGATTAGGTTACCTTTCTTCATTTTAATTCATTTTCTTTCCTTCTTTATTAATATTATCATTATTTTCTTTTTTTTTACAAAATCATGTACACTCGTACGGACGATTAACAAACAATTTTCTTACTTTTTTTCCATCAATTGATCTCGAAGAATGCGAATGAAATGCTCGGAATTTTATAATCTCATTTACTTCTGCTTTGTACATTATTTATTATCGTAATAATACTTTGACACTGGCTTATCTTATACCAAAGATAATGATCTATATAACGTTCTCTTTTTTTATTCTCCCTCCCATTCGCGTATTCTACACCTACAACGACCTCGTCGCGACGACTCGACGCAAAATTTTTGTTTTCACGTACCACAACCGGCTTTCGTTTATTTACTCGTTTACTCATTCATTTTTCTCATCATCATCATCATCATCATCATCATCATCATCATTATTTCATTTTTTTACAAAAATCTCTGTCTCACTACAGTTCATTCGATTCTCATCTTCTCCCAAGCACAATACCTCGTGATTTCCTCGTCGCATTATTGTCACCGTCGGAATATCAATCCGGCACTCGCTCGTCCGCCCCAGGGAATCCGGCAAAGCCGAACGAAGCACCGAGTGCGGAACAGTCAAAAGTAGCCCGTCACCGGCTTCCTCGGCTCCGCTGATCACCAGAGCTCCGTCGTCGGCGTGAGCGCGTGAACCTCGATGTTCTCGTGGCGCTGGTAGAGTCGCTGATCGCGCCGCCTGATGCTCGCCCGTCTCGAGAGGACGACGGTCAGAGCGGCCGCGGCGCCGATCGCTGCGCCCAGAAGAACCAGCATGCCGGGGTGGGTTCCACTCGCGGCCAGGGACTCGGATGTTCGGGCACCGGACTCGGTCGCCTGGCTGCTCAGCTCCTCGGCGATCCTCGCGTTGCTGCTTCTACTGCTGCTACTGCCGTCGAGGGCATTGTTGAGGTTGCCGAGGAGGCCACGCGGCGGCTCCTCGTTCGCGAGGAGCAGCTTCGACCGGGAGAAGTCCGAGACCACCTGCTCCACCGACTTCTGGTCGTGGCTGAATATGGATGTGTCCACGTAGACGAATTTCTGGTTCTTCGGTACTATCTCGCTGGCCTCGATCTTGATGCTCTCGACTTGATGCTGGTTGTGCTGCTCAGGTGTGAGGATTGACGCTCTGGTGGAGGCCGTGGGCAAGGTGCGCGTCGTGCTCTGCCCCGCGCTTGTTGTCGACGTCGTGCTGGTCGCATTCTTCTCGTTCAACGCGATCGACGCAACTGGCTTGATACTCGAGATCGTTGGCACCGCTTCCTGCACCAGCTCTCCGATTGTGCTCGGCGCGACAGTCGGCCTTGGCTGCTCGAAAGTTAACTTGGACGTGCTCGCTTCCTCCTTCACACTCTTCTTGCTCATAGACGGCAAGATTCGCAATTCCTGCGCTTCCGGCGTGTCTTTTTTCAGCGACTCGGGCTTGAGCGTCGATGTAGCGCTTGTGACGGGCGACTTGTTTGCGACCATTGAACGTTGCGTAGTACTGGACACCAGGGTTGGCCTACCCGACGACTCGGCAAAGTCTTTCGATTGCGCCACCTCGCCTGTACTCGTAACTTGGTACACAAAGCTGCTCGTCTTCGTCTCGGGAGTACTCGTGCTCGTGCTCGTGCTTAATTCGGCGAGTCGCGGCTGAGGCAGCTCCTCCAGTAGTCTTCCTTCGAATTTCGAAGGGATCGTGCACCTCGTGGATATGTCTCCGGAAGTCTTGCGGTGCTGCAGCGTCCACTTGCCCAGCCAGAACTGGTCGTCGCTGCAGTTCCACTCGTTCCCGATGAGGTTGAGCTTGTCGAGCATCGGCAGCACGTAAGCCAGATCGGACCGCATGGAGCTGATGAGGGTGTAGGAGAGATTGAGCTCTTGGAGGCATTTGCAGGCGGAGAGCGCCGCGTTGTCGGCGAGAAGCTGCTCGGCCAGGGCCGGACTGCGGGAAAGGTCGAGAGTGAGCAGTCGCTCGAGCGCCAGGATGGGAAAGGCCGTGTCCTGGTTCTGGTTCTCGGCGACGGTGAGGGACATGAGGCCGGACATGCGCAAGGTGAGCAGCTTGGAGGGACCGCTGAGCGAGTCGGAGGGCAGCGACTTGATCGGGTTGTCGGAAATGTCGAGGACCTCGAGCAAGGGCAGTTGCCGGAAGGAGCCTTCCTCGATGCTGTCGATCACGTTGCCGCTGAGGTTCAGCTCCTTGAGGTAGTAGAGAGCTTGCAGGTCGTTGGCCCTGAGCTTGGCGATGGCGTTCTGCCGGAGGTCGAAGAGCCGGAGCCCGCCGGGCAGACTCTTGGGTATGGTGGGCAAGATGTTGCCGGCGAGCAGCAGCTCCTGCAGCATCTCCAGCCGGCCGAGAGCGTCGTCCTCGATGATCCTGAGGCAGTTGGCCGACAGGTCGAGGACCGTGAGGAGCGGGTAGCTGTCGAGGTCGCCGCTCATGACGGAGGTGAGCTGGTTGCCGGAGAGCTTGAGCGTCCTGACGGAGCGCGTGAGGGCCGCGGGCACCCTGAGCAGTCCGATCCTCGAGGCGTCGACGATCTCGAGGCGTCTGCCGGTGCCGAGGAGGAGCGAGAGGTCGCGCTCTATGAGCGGGTTCTCGGCGAGCTTGAAGACGGCGAGGCTGCTGAGCGGTCGCAGCGTGTCGGCCGGTATGAAGGTCAGCCGGTTGCGCGAGACGTCGAGCTCGACCAGGCGGCCGAGGTTGCGGAACCAGTCGGCCTTCACGTGCAAGAGCTTGTTGCCGGCCAGGTTGAGCCGCTGCAGAGACTGGAGCGGGTCGAAGATCTCGGCGAGCACGAGCATCTCGTTGTCCGAGAGGTCGAGGTACTCGAGCTTCTTGAGCTCGGCCGTGCTCGAGGCCTTGATGTAGCTGATGCGGTTGCCGGCGAGGCTGAGCCAGGTGAGGTCCGGCATGACGAGGACGACGCTGTGTATGCGGTTGTGAGCCGCGTCGAGGACGCTGATGCCGGCCCCGAGGTTCTTCAGGCTCTCGAGGCCGCTGTAGGAGAAGTTGAGCGCGCGGAGGTTGGGCAGGCGCTTGTGCCAGGCGACCAGGTAGTCGAGGTTCAGGGCCGAGGAGTTGGTCACGGCGAAGGCTCGCATGCGGCTCACGAACTTCTGGCTGCTGGAGTTGCCGGCAGCGCTGAAGGCGGCCGACTCGAGGGTCTTGAGCTCGTCCTGCTGGAGGAGGTTGCTGAGCCGGAGCTCGTCGAAGCCGGCGGCCAGTGCGTCGAGCTGGGTGAGGTTGGGCGCGTGGCCGGCGCACTCGACCAGCGGCTCGCGGCACCGACAGGAGTCCGGGCAGTAGGCGTCGGGCGAGCCGCTCGCCACCGCGCCGAGCAGCAGCGGCAGCACCAGCAGCACTGCCAGACACATCGCTCTAGACTGCTCCGTCGCTCTGGTTCTCTCTCTCTCTGCCTCTCTTGCTCTACCGCTGGCTCTTCCGCTTGCGCTCGCTTTCTCTAACGTCTCTCGTCTCTGGCACACTGCGACGCTCGCGCGGCTCTCACATTTTCGCGAAGCACGGGAGCGGCTGCTGCAGGACGCGTGTCAGGTCATCGCCGCCGACACTGCTCCGGAGTCTGATGCACGAAGAGACGTAAGACTGCTGGACTGAGACGAGACGAGACGAGACGGACTAGAGCGAGTCGCGGCGGACAGGTTGCTGTCGGTGGGAAGGACCGAACGATACTGCGCTTCGCGAGCTGCTCGTGTTCCACCTTGACGCCGCCGGAGATGAGCGAGTGTGTGGGTGTGCACGTTCAGCTAGCGCCGCATCCCCTTCGGTCCTGGGCATCGTCTCTCTCGCTCGCTCGCGCCGCCACTGCGCAGCTCTCGCCCTCCCCACCAGTAAACGCGCGAGTCGACGCTTTTGCTCTCGCTCGAACTCGATAAGGGGCGCACGCGCTGCCGCTGCCGCCGCCGCCGCCGCCACCGCCACCGCTGCCGCTACTCTGCGTCCTTCCGATATGCTCGTTTCGTGTGCCGGCTCTTCCTTCTTTGTGCGTGCTGATGCCGCTCGGTTCTGATGGACCTCTCTTTGTTTCTCCGCGAGGGGCGACTTTGGGCTTTGATTTTTCCGAGCTCGTGAAATTTCTTGTTCTCCATTCGCTCTTTTCTTTCTTTTTTTTTCAATTTTTTTTCCACCCTCGCTCGGATACGCCGAGCGCATGGCGGTTGGGGGGGGCTCTTATATAGATGACGTACTTTAGCGCGGATATGCGACGCTGTAAAAGATGCCGTATCCGAGCTTTCCAGCGCGTCTCTACACGTACTACGGCGTACATTTCGAGGGGGAAGCATAGGTAAGCCGTCCGCGTCTTTTGCTCTGTTTTTTCGCATTTTTCCGAAACTGCCAAATCCTAGCGCGAATGAAAAAATAATACGCCACTGGCGCTCGAACTATTCCCGCCGGCGCGAGGGAAGAGCAATAATTTTTCGTTTTTCCCCCGACGAGAGAAATATACGGCTATATCGATAACAATACACCATGACAAAAAAATCAAAAAGCTGATAAACGCACGGGAGCGAATACCGGATAGCTATATATGTGACGCGGGCTTTTGTGCATCCGTACTATAAGGATTAAGCGCATTAAACATTTGAAACATCGGCTCGTTGATTATTTTTTGCAGACGCGTCGACGAAATGAATTCGAGGATAAACAAAGGCCCGTATATGGCTTTTATCGAACGTCCATTCGAGGATGTTTTTTTTTTGTAAGCGCAACGCTGTTAATTAGCATTTATTTTCTCGCTACAGATATTCTCGACATCAAATAAAAGATGAACGCTGTCAAAATAATAAAAAAAAATGCCTTTTCGAAAGTTAAATCTTAAAGCGTTATTCAAACAACGGGGTTCCCTCTCTTAATTAACAGAGGAAGTATAGCAATTCAGTGACGCATACCGAAGCCCCAGGTTACGATAGGCGGGATAATCCGGGGCGTTTATACAGGCGAACTTCCGCGACACTCGCGACGGCACGTCACTCGTTCTTCCGAGATTGATTCGCAATCGACTTTGCTAGACTGTGCGGGACTGTTACCGTACAGGGTACTGTCGGCTTTTCCGCCGATTTTCCTCGAGTTTAAATCAAAGATGCATTTTTTTCTCGCATTTCGATCTTGACCTTTTCTGTCCAAAGCTTTTCAACTTCACTGAGGTAAACTTTGTTACTTCAAATTCGTTTTGGAACTTTTTTTTATTATCAAATGATATGTTTTCGATTAAAGAAATCGATACTGATTTCTCAAAAATAAGTTCATTTATGCGGAAAAATGAAAATATTATATTACTCTGATATGATTCAAACGCATACGATATTTAATTAATGCGGAAATTATGTATTCGAAAAAGCATATTCGAACCACTTACTTTGATTGGTTAAGCACAATATAACTCACTGTAGTTTTTTGCATATCAATGTACAAAGATCCCAATAATGACACTTTGGTATTTTTTACAAGTATCGACGCTGGCAAATTTTCAAAAGTAGAAGTCAGTTTCTCCTCATCTTTTATACATGTAACTGTTTCAAAATATAACATTAATTTAAAAGCTATTAACCAATAATTCTACAAATCATAATTGATCAATTAATTAAACTTAGTTATCTAATTTTTTCTTTTAATATTAAAATTGATTTTTTTTAAATTACATAAACTTGTTTGATAAAAACAAAATAAATTATTAATAAAAAAGTCCTCCGCTTGAGTTTTAGTCCAAATTTTAAGAAGAAAAATGAGATATTAAACGTATCACTCATGAGGCTCAAATCGTGTACACTGTAGACAAACTTCAGTAAAAACCATGACACAATAATAATAGATTTGTGAAGTGAAGAATTTATATTTTTAAGTGTTCAATAGTTTAAATTGACGGTCTTATGAGCATTTAAAAAAAATGCTTCGGTACGATTGCTGACACAGAAAATTTTCTACAGCTTTGTAAATAAAAATTCTTTTCCAAGCCGTTAACTTAGGCATAACCCCTCAAAGTACCGCAGTGTTGAACTTTGCACATGTTCAGTTATTATTATAAATCCTCCAATAAATATTCTTTTTATCATTCTCGTTACTTACATCTAAGGGATGCTCATGCGGCACGTTAATGCGGAAAGCACGTTACGAAAAAAGAAAACCAATAATCGTATAAAACGGATGTGAATGTTACTTACCTTCCACATCGAAAATTAGAATTGTCGATACAGAGAGCGAGCGTATATAATCAGAACTGAGCAGGCGGTTACACCTTCGCTTCTCCCCAGATATCGTTCCCACGATCCTCTCGTCGAAAATTACATTTCGCTCACTCTTCGGGTTACTTACTCGTTCGCTGCTTCCTTCTGAAATTAAATATCAACTCTACGTATTATGAAAGTAAACCTCACTGTTTTTTTTCTCCTTCGACTTGCTTTTGTCTATACGTAGCTCGGCGAGCCGTTCTTCTCTTCTTTTTTCCTCTCGGCTATGAACGCTACTCATAGCGGCGCGAAATTTCATAATTGAAACGAGTGTTTCACGTTTCACGAGTTAATTTAGTCCGTGAAAAGTTTCTTAATACCGCATCAGTATAAAAATGCATCGCTGTAAGATGTATCGCTTATTCTATACTATGGGGCTGTGCAATTTAAATGGTTTCCTTTATTATACGATAAGAAAGGATTTAGAGGCAGTTAACGAGTACTTTTATGCTCGATAACGAGTTGTTCGACGATATCACCGTAAATGCTACTTCTCAAATGTCTACTCGTGGTGCTCGTCAAAATTAAACTTGATCGCTCTTTTAATTTGTTTATTATTATAGTGTTCTCTCTCTCTCTCTCTCTCTCTCTCGGGCGCGCGTTATTAAATGATTTTGAAAGACGGTAGCACGTGTATCAGACTTGAAGAGAGAAGGAGGAGGTGGAGGGAAGCCGGCAGGCGACTTCTTCGTCCAAAGTTTTTGCAGTGAAACTTGGAAAAGTTGGTCGTGTGTCGGAATTTCCCTCCAAGAATTCGACGCAATATATTCAGAATACTTCTCGCGAGAGTGTAACACTCGGCAACTTCCTTAGAAATGACAGGCTCGTCGTCCTTTTGGGAAATGTTTATTAAAAGCACACGTGTAGTCCGATGAAACATTTATCAAAGTTACTCCAGCAGCTTCAGCTTACTTGGAATACATCCCATTAGTTTAGCTTACTGCGCTGTAAACTACCAATTTACAAATATTTATTCTTATTTTCGTTCTCTCTCATCCAACTAGAAAAAATTTAACGTTGATTTATTATTAATGTGTGTTGCATTCGGGATATCACATTGCAAATATTTAATGTTTTATGATATTTGTACTATTTGTAGGTGTTTATTTTCTTTTTTTGTTGATGTATTTATATATATCCCAACGGACGATTAAATATTTTACGGTGTATATTTAAATAAAGCATCGCAAGCGCTTTTATTAAATTATTAAATTATTAAAAAACTAATAATATTCTTGTAATACAATTGATCAACTCGAATTAAATTGATCTAGTTAATCAAAATTCTTATTACATAACAGATAAAGATCTTTCTTGTATAACAAAAAACGAAAATAATTTAAACATTTGCAATTAAATTGATATAACAGATAAGATCAAACACAATAATGAAGTCAAATTATTTAACTTATTATAGAATCAATCCTTTACGCATACTTAACAGCATCGTGATACACTAAACTTATAGTATTACCCATTCGATGTAATGCTTATTACATCTACCAACATTCAAAAAATTTTTACAAAGCTATTTTACGAAATCAAACAAAGACGAAGTGATGACTAACTTTATTTTTAATATCTAAGGAGATCGAGCGATTATAGAGGCATCTTAAAATGCATTCACATAACTTTTGACACTGACAGTAGCTTTCGCCACGTATGCTTCTGAGCGGGTAACTAGTTAACTACAGACTTATTTAATAGTTTGTTTTAGATGTTTTTTCAAGGTATTGAAAGTTATTAACCTACATGTACAGCAAAAATAGTCATCCCTAATCATCTGTATTCAAGCGATTTTTAGTGCGATTTTTATTTTAATTTATAAAATGGATATACATTTTTTATCTAACAACCAATTGTTAAATTAAAATTTAATTAAATTTAATTAATTAAATTAAAATTAAAATTAAATTTTAATTACTCCAGACCTTTTAAAGATAATTAATAAAAATATTTTTCTTGATGTTTTGTAATTAAATTCATTTAGTAAATTACATGTTCTATGATTTCGATTCCCGCTCCTCTGACCTGCAACGTTCGCTCCGTTCGTATCGCAAATGTTGGGGTGGGCATCGAATTCGAGGTGTTCAAGTTAACCAATCAAAGTGAGAGACTACTATCGGAGCAAAAAAGTAAGAATCGGAGTTACGCGCAAGAAACTGAATGCATGTTATTTTTACGATGTATTATCATATTACTGATATTAAGGGGGTCTGAACCCCATAGTGACGGGTCAGTAACGGCGCGTCAGAAAAATACTTGGATCTCAAATAATTTAATGAATTATGCAAATCCAAGAGATACTTGCCCTTCGCATTGGCATTACCTATGATTATGCAAAGTTTGGAATTAAAATTTTTAGACATTGGAGAGAAAAGCTTGTCCGAAAATCAGTAGCTGTTGGCAGTAGTAAGTTATCGTACTGCCTTAATAGATTCGGTGTCATATTCAATTATAAAAACGTACTTTCGACTGGACATCCAGAAAAATAGTATACGGTTTACGAGACGAAAGTTGAAGGCCCGTCTCTGCGTGAAGTTTGCGCCCGAGGGGGAACTTTAGCTTTCGTCTCTTATACCGCAATGTATACCATATACATTAGAGAAAGAAACGTCGGGCTTAGAAAAACCGACCCTGCAACTGATGCGACAGCCATGTCTCCTGCACCATCAATATCCTCCTCCTCTACAGTCCCGATATATGCATATGCATGTGCGTAGCCGCGTTTTCGAATATTCGCGAGCGCGCGCGACTCTTAATATCGCGAGAAACGTGCGTTTTATGCCCGCCTCTCTTTTTTCTCTCTCTCGTCGCGCTCCCTGAGAGTATCGAATGCCGTTAGTGCGAGTAGAAGAGCGGCTGTTTTATCGTTTCTTATTTCGCGCGCTCGCGCGACCTTTTCCCACTACGCTCACGCTCGCGCTGCAGCGAGAGTCTCTTTCTCCCCGTCGATATTATTATACGCGATACGTGCGCGCGCTAGCGGCGGCGGGGGCTTCGCTGCACATTTCGCGCGCTCCCAGAGACATATCTACGGCTCGGGATTCTCTCGATAAAGTCCCGCCCGAGTGAAATGAAGGCTATAGCCATTGTCGAGGGGGCCGGATGCGACGCCTCGTTATTGCGTATATACTACGGCTTTCGAGATCTCTCGGCATTTTTCAGGATTCGTTAGAGAGGGAGAGAGAGAGAGAGAGACTTTTCTTCCTTCGCCTTTTTCCCTCGAGCTTTCCGTCCCGTCCATCCGCGTCTGCCTGCGCATATTTGGATGGCCTACTGAGTTAATTTTCGCCTATGCACGGGGTATTCCAGCGCGATGTATGCGCGCAGATCGGAGCTGATTAAAGAAGCGACGAGGCAAGAATAAGCGCGCGATCGATGCCCGCGTACAGCACGAGAGCTAAGAGAGAGTATACATGCTTTCGCTCTTGGCCCAGCCTTATCTCCCGGGACGAGATTGTTGCGTCTCATGAACGGAATAATAATCCGGAGGGAGAGAGCGGTAAATTATGCGCGATAGATTCTTGTGTACTTTATCGTTGACCCGATTGTATTATCGATATCAGCCGGGCTCTATGTACAGCGGAGCGAGTAGCTGCGTGGGAGAGGGTGGCAGAGAGAGAGAGAGAGAGAGAGAGAGAGAGAGAGAGAGAGAGAGAGAGGACGAGAAAGTAAGGAGGTTATTTCCGTGAGCTGCAAGAAAGGAATATTGAATTTGTTATTTACGATAGAATTATTCCGCGGCTTTTAATGATAAATTTGAATAATGCCCGAGCTATCGCTCGCTTTCATCCTCCCTTTCTCTCTCTCTTTTTCTCCGTCTATAAGGGGGAGCAGACTATATACACGCATTGACTGCTACTTTCGGAGGTGTATCGCAGCTCGGCTTCTTCGACTCATATTTCATTGCGCACAACTTACCAGTGACTCCGTCAAAATGCTCTCTTTCTCTCGAGCATGATAAAAACAATTAATTCCAGACGATTTCGTCGCTCGCCGCCGATATGGTCCCCGGAAGAAAGCCTGCAACGCGTTAATTTCCTATCCGCAGAGGCCATATAACGGCATCGCCGAGAGAAAATTAATTTCGATTAATATAGCAGACAAAAGAGATTCAATTAAACTCGCACGACGGTAGCGGGCATTATGTCGGCCAGCTCTCTCGCTCGGTCTCGACAATAGCGACCAGTAGCGCAGCTACATAGGGAGAGAGAAAAAAAATACGCGGTGAGAGACACACGAGAGGCACGTACACTCGGGATGAATCGAGGAGATAAGGAGAAACATAATGACAGAAAGCTCCGCGCGGCTGGGGAATAACAGATTGCTCACGAGAGGTATATATATACAGCTGTGTGTATATCTATACGCGCAGACGCATAGAGCGCGTATTATAGCCGGTCGAGGACTCCGCGAGGGAATCTCCGGGAGAGGAAAGATTTTCGTGGCTGATATCGAGGCGAAGGAATATATCTAAGCGCTTTGTTGTGTTCTCGCAGCCGCTGCAGGAGGAGGAGGAGGAGGAGGAGGAGCAGCAGCGAGGAGGACGCTTAAAGTCCTTTCGGTTTACTGGTCGGAGGAAATGATATCGTTGACCCGTCAGGTTATGCTTCCGAGGAGAAGACTGTCGGCAATAACGCGCTATACTGCCGGAATGAGCAGCAGCGCCGGAAGTTAGGTGTATACACGCAGAGGCTTACCGCGCGCGTCTCCGCTATACCTGCTGCTGCGCTGCAGCGCGCCTCGGACACACACTGCACTCTATACATGTATAGATATGGCTGCCAGAGAGGATTGCTGGGGAAATTGTTTGGCCGACGTCGTCGTATAATCGTGAGGGAGAGAGCGCGCGATTTTCCCTTTGGATTATCGGCCTCGACGGCGCTGCCTTTATTTCGTCGCTGATGAATAAACGCGTTTCACGGACATTATCGCACTGATTAATACACTTGCACGCGTATGCATAGATGTGCGCAGCGATTGCGTCGTATTGACGAACGCCGCGAGTCACATGATCGAGTGCACGCGCGCGGTTACGAGAGCGAGCGATTGACGCTTAAAAATTTAATAATCCGCCGCTTGCCAGTATGTTTCATGATGTATTTATGCATGCGAGCGCGTTTCAAGGTGAAAAGAAGAGCTCCCCGCTCTCGACTGCGTGTTGATAAAAAAATATAAAGTTTTCTCGTACATATATATATATGTAGGTCGCGGCAGCTTTAACGCAGACATTCTCTCATACGTGTTCTCCTCTCTGCGACGCTCTCTCGGGATAAAACGAGTTTCTCGCGCAGTTTTGCGAATCTTCATATTCATACAAAACTTGACTTAGCGGGCGGAAAGCTCTCTCTCTCTCTCTCTCTCTCTCTCGCGCGCGCGCGCTCTCGGTGTTTTTCAGAAGCTCTTTTCACGGATTGAAGCCACTTGAAATGCTGCGCGCTCTTTGATAAAAGAAAATGCATCCCACTCGAATTTAATACACCCCTTTTTAAGAATAAAAGTAGGGATTTCAGTCGTTCTCAAGAGCAATTTATTCTTCATCTTTTGTTTTTTGTTAGCACACTTATACCTGCCCAGTGCGCGTTCTAGTTGAATTTTTTTCAGCCGAATTAAACGGGAATTTCGTTAGAATGATCAAGTACAATGCTACATACAAAAAAATTGCCACCTCTCCTTGTACGAAGATCTTTAAATTCAAAAAGTAAAAACAGCAGCGATATAAGCTTTTTAAAGACAACATTAGAAAAAGCTTTGAAATAATAAAATAATAATAAAAGCAAATTCTATTTACAGTCAGTTGTAATGAAGTTGTAAAAGAAAAACGCGTACTCTGCTGACGCATAGAGTGATAGGGAGAGAGAGAGAGAGAGAGAGAGATAGAGAGCGCGCGTACTGAAAGCAAATATTCAAAATAGGATATTCGAAAAGAGGCAAAGGATTAAATCCCTAGAACACGCAGTATGCACCTCTCGAGTGTGCAGATAAGAAAGAAGTTTCTAATTCCAGCTGAACGTATATAGGAAGCGCTCACGAGTCTACATCAACTCGCACACGCTCGGAGCGTCAGCCGTATCAGACACGCTCGCCGTGCCAGCTGCAGAGCAGAGTCTTATCCAGCAAACGCTACCCTAGGGGTCGAGCGCGCAGCTCTCTCTCTCTCTCTCTCTCTCGTCGTTCCTCTCGCCATCGGCGGAACCGAGTCCATTGCGCTTCTCCTCGGGAGAAAAACTGGCTGGGCGCGACTCGTAACAAGGCGAATTCTTTCTGATTCCACTGCGGCGCTGCGCTGCTTTACGCTTGCCGAGTGCGACGACGGCGGCGAGTACAAAGGCTTTGTGCGCATCGCGCGCGCACGCCAAGAGCTTCGCGAGTGTGCTCGGGAGTAAACTTTTGACCTGCCCGGAAAAGAGAAGGGATGCATCCCGACGTCGCTCTTTTGTAGCTCGAGCTTCGACGCGTTGCTGCTACTGCTACTGCCGCTATCGTGTGCGCTGTGTGTGTGTGTGTGTGTGTCTGTGCTATAGCTGCGGAGACACGATGTAAATGTTAATTGGAGATTTTCTAGTGTGCAGCTTTTACACCGGCTGCGTGACGACGACGAGCTTTTTGTCCAACTTTGAGAAGTCGGTTATTCCAGCGCTGGCTCTGAAAAGCGAGGGGTTCTCTCGCTGCGCGCGGCTCTGATGAAAATAGCGTTCCCCGGCGGTTCTCTCTCTCTCTCTCTCTCTCTCTCTCTCTCTCTCTTCTGCACGGGGCTGTCAAAATTAGAGGCGAAAAACGCGAGAGATGTATATAACAATCGTTCGTCGCGGCGACGAGGAGAAAGAAAAAATTTCGCCGGAGAGCTGCAGACAGCGTTAAAGAGCGCCGGGAAAATGGACTGCATCTCTCCATATTTCACCGGACGTTGCAGCGAAGGATAAGAGGGGTGTCGCGCGCCCGGGAAGAAAGCCGTAAACCGAGCGGTCACGTCGTTGCGCTACTCTCGCGTGTGTCTTTTCAGTGTCGGCGCGCTTTATTGCCGACGCTGCGCTACTACTCCGGCCACCCCTCCCCCTCCTCCCCCCCCCCCCGCCCGCCCGCCGCCACCCCCCAAGCCTTAGCTCAGCGGAGATGGAGAGTTGTATGCTTGTCGGCCAGAGGCGAATCGTTCCTCGAATGTTTCGTCGGTTTTACGGTCGTGTTTTGAGTCCGCTTTTATAGCGTCTTTCTCCTGGATAATTAAGCCTCCGCGCGCCACCCGCGTTTTTAGCATCGCCTCTTCCGATGGCTATCGGGCCATCGCGCCCGCCGTCGTGCACGTCTCCTCGCTCGCTCTCGTCAAAGCCAACGACGACGACGACGACGACGACGATTATCCTACGGAATATTTCATGAATTTCGAGAACAGCTGCGGCGCGACGGCTCCGGCAAGTGGAAAGCTCGGGCTTTAGTCAGACGCGAGGCTTTTCAGGCCCGCCCGGCTTTTCCCAATGAAAGAATTCATTACGCATTCAGAAGTGCGCGCAACATGCGGCTCGAAATTCAAACCGTCAACAGTCGCCGGATTTAATAACCCGCCACGGCGACGCTCGGCGTAGTCGAGAGAGAAAGGGGGGGGGGGGTTTATTCAAAAATTTGTATACGCGCGCGCAGACAGAAAAAAAGGAGGTCGCCGCGCGCACATCCGAAATTGCGCGGCGCGCGGTTTGAGAAAAAGTCAGCGCGGCCGAGAGACGTCGTCTTCTGCATTCTCTGCGGTGCGCGTTACACTTTATTTCAATGTGCAGACGAGAGAGAGAGAGAGAGAGAGGGGGGGGGCATCCCGGAGTATTTTTATTGAATATTCAGCAGCGCGCCATACTCCTTTTTCGACTCTGTTCACACGCTCCACTTCTTTTTCTCCATTGCGCTCGCGCGTATACAGCGACGAGTCGAGTGCTTCTGCTCTCTCGCGTCCTTTCTCTTTTCATTAGACAGCGCAGGCACACCGAAATTAAAATTTCTGAATGCCAGCAACAAATGCGGGAGTTTTGCGCGCGAAGCACAAAAGAAACGAAGCGAACGCGACGCAGACGTGTAACACGAAAGGCTCGACCGTTATCTCTGGGCGCAATTATCGAGATTGAGCCGCCGCCGAAAGTATTCCCAGCGGAGTTCCCCGTGTGTTCCGAGCCGTGTTTCCTACCCTCTCTCGCGCGCGCGCGCTCGAGCTGCTACTTCTTCGGATTCATAAGCGGCGGGCAGGGCAGGGGTTGCGGCCTCGGGGCGACTTTTTCCGGGCTAATGGCCAGACGCTTTGAAGTTGAATTTGCCCGAGCTAATGGACGCTAACGAGGAGATCCCGTTGCGGCGAAACATCGGCGCACGCGGCCGAGAGCTCGAAAGCGCGGGGGGGGAGGAGGGGAAGCTGAAAAATCTGCATGATCGTGAATCAGCATTTACGGTCAGTGTCGCTCGATTTCTAAGCACGTAGTCCGCAAGCGGGAGCCGCCCCCGCGCTCCTCCTCCGTCTCCCCCCCTCTCTCTCTCTCCGCCGAGCCATAAGTCCAGAGACATGCAATTCTCCCGCTAGAATAGCTCTGCCGGCACGGAGAAAAGTAGCGTCGCCGCGCGCGCGAGCTCGCAGGTTACAAAGTTACTTTTACGAGGGTACTGGGCAAATGTAAATGGAGGAAAAGAGAAAAGGAGCCGAGAGAGAGAGAGAGAGAGAGAGAGAGAGAGAGGTGGGGGAGTGAGTTGGTCGCTCGCCTCCGGAGAAGTGCCTCGCAAGTAGATGGTGGATGGCGTCTCTCTCTCTCTCACCCCCTCGTCTCCTATATACTCTCCTTTTTCCCATGGCCCGAAGTGCCGTCCTCGACGTCGCCGGAGAGATAGAGCTTTGGCTCCCAAGACCAAGGGGGCGAGAGAGAGAGAGAGAGAGAGAGAGGCTTGAGACTAGCGGAGTTTGTAATTGCAGAGGCTTTAACGCGCCGCTGATGGCCAATGGCGTCCGGACTGGGGTAATGGCTTGCGCCGAATGGCTCTCGGCAAGAGTCTTCTTCTCCTCGTTCTCCTCTTCCTCTTCTACACCTTCTTCTTCTTCTTCTTTGTCTACTTCTTTTGCTCCTTCTTCTCCTCCTGCTCCTTCTTCTTCATCTTCTGCTCTCGCGGCCGCTTGAAAAGATCGAGGCGAGAAAGGGATAAGAGAAACTACTGCGAAAGAGTCGGGGACGAGGAACAGATGCCGATGCTGGGAGCGAGTTTCGCCGCGTGAAAATTAGTTGACGTGTGCTTCTTTCCTAAACATCGCCTGTAACTGCTCCGAGCAATAAATGCTCCATAGTTTCCAAGGGGGGAAAAAGAAAAGTTAGCCAAAGCAGAGGCAACGATGAGGAGGATTAAAGGACTTGAAATAAGGCAACGAAAGACAGAGAGGCCAACTCAAAGTGCGAGACCATTTTCTCTTTCTCTCCCAGCTTTGTTGTTTTAAAATGGGATTGCACTTTGACGTGGAATTGTTAATTGAATGGCGAGACGGGGAAAAGCAACTTCCGTTGCTCGGGATATTGCCGTACAACGTATTCGGTTTTTAAAAGCTTTCGGAGAAAAGGGGACTTTATATCGCGCGGAGCGACTTTAAATTTTCAAAAGGCGTCTTTTTTTTATTTGCCTCGATTTTCTTCGAGAACTTTAATTCAGCTTGGGCTCGCTACACTTTTGTCCTAGTCAAATCGGGCGAGCTCTTTTGTATGCCGGTTGAATGCATGTTTTCAATATTCCCTTTTCTATGCCTCCACGAACACGAACACTTCGATCGTCCAGTTATTGTTTTTCATTATCGCTCACTAGCTGGACAGTTTTGTGCAATGAATACGTATTTTAGATGTGGAGATAGTAATTTGATATTTTTTTAAATTTTTGCTGTTTGAATTTGAAGCTTAAGCGGGGTGTTAAAGCTAAGTAAAAAAAAATCAGGAGGATACCCAGGATATGATGATTTTTTTCCCAGAAAAATGCCTCCGAAACCTACACTAACGTTTAGTACACAGAAAACGATGAATTTCATAAAAAATTCGACCCCCTTAGATGCGAGGAAAGCGGAATAACAACAGTCGTAATTTTATTTAGAATATTGTGGCGCGAAATTACAATTGTTAATTGAATCTTACAACTTCTTGACGTTCTTGTGCTTTTGTTTGTCAGACACCACATCATCAGCTTGAAAGTTTCTTCTTCCACTTTACAATTTTCCATTAATGCTTGTTTAGAAACGAAAGCTTTTTACTAAAAATTACTAAATTTCGCTTTGTGCAGTCTCTGGCAAAACATCCATATACGATAGTTGAACATACCGGCAAAATGTTACGACCTCCGGTGTATGCGAAAAAATGCAATAGCACACACGAATCGTTTGCGCCACGGGAACATGGCGGTAGACTCGCGCAAAATGAGTCCCGGAGATTCGGCCTGTTTCTTTCTCTCCGGGCTGCATTTGCATGGCAGCATTCGTGATTTTCTTTTAGACCCAAAACTGCCTCTCTCTCGCTTTCTCTCTCTCTCTCTACCTCGGATGCGAGCTCTGACAAGCGCGAATGCACTTCCGTCTCGGAACTGACGTTCGTTTGCAGCTCGACTCCGCTTTAATGAGAAGAATATTACGTAATCTGGGTTGAGCTTTGAGCAGTTCTGAACATGGAAGGAAAGAGCGGAGAGAGAGAGAGAGAGAGAGAGAGAGAGAGAGAGGGAGTGAGATAGGGAGGAAGGAAAGCCGTGGGATGTACATTATTATGTAGAGCGCGAAGAAATCTTTTGCTCGGGGCGAGCTGCATGTGTGCGTTCGCGCGAGTGTACATAATTTTTCGAGAGATTTACGAGGCGAAAGCTTCTTACGGTGTGGTATATATATGTACGCCGCTCGTCGCGCTGGTAAAAATCATTTTCCGAATAAGAATTTTGTTTAACAATTCGAAACTGGAAGAGAGATGAGGAAGCTACAGTGCGCGCAGCGCGCGGATTTCCCTCCCCCTGAAATTCGATCGGGAATCTGAATAGCTTCGAAATTGCAAAGCGTGTATACGCTGCCATTTCGGCACGTCCCGAATTCTTCGGAAAAATCCAGGCGCGCACCTTTTCTCCTCACGTCTGCATCTCGCCCACAGCCGCTCTGTGTATATATAACTCTATAAGTGAACTGCCGGGATCCATCCTCTCGCTCTCTCTCTCTCTCTCTCCTCTATTTTTGCGCTTTCATTCCAGAGTCGCGCACAGCTCGCGAGCGAAAAATGAAACGCCTGATTTTTTTCCTCATCCCCCGACTGCGAATAACGAGCGCGAGAGCGCGGAGAATTAGCTCGGCTCTCGATAAGCGCGTGTGTACTCTCGTGTTCGTATGCAAATTAATGCTGCAGGTGCTCGAGCGCGCGTTATTTTTTTCCCCCTCTTTTTCGGCAGAGGCAAATGTAAAGCGTGACGATTTTTTATTTAACTTATTCGCACGCGCGCGCGCGCGCGCGCGGAGAGGCGCTTATCGATTGTTACGTTTCCGAAAGGCTCAAAGCGACGACCTCTGTATATACGAATCGCCGCCGAGCTCTCGCCTAATTGAAAAAGTTGTATATAGCTTGAACATAAGCGCATTTAGCCGCGGGGACGGTCTATTTATCAGCAAACAAATTTTCTCCCTCTCGCGCTTATATTTGAATTCGTCGTCCCGGCGAAAAGAAAGTCCCTTCATCCGAATGACAGTTTGATCGCTGAGCCGGGAATAATGAAAAGTCGCGGAGAACGTCAAGCGGAGGGGGGTAAAAGAAGAAAAGGGAGAATGAGAAAGTAAACACTCGCGGCGACCGAAAAAGTTCAAAGCCCCTTTATCGAATTAATTTTTCATTTAGACGCTCGGCGGCGCCGGCGCTTTTTTTCCTCAATTATTAAATCCAGCGAGGCATATTGCGCGTGCGTCTTGCGCGAAAGCGAAAATGAGTCTTCCGCTCACGTACGCGAGATCCCTCAATGCCGCCGCTGTTTCCCAGATTAATTTTCCTCCAAGAGACTAATGCAGCCTGCCGTGAAACTAGCCAAACGCGAATGTCGCGCGCCGCGCTGTATACACTTAAATACGGGTCGCATCCGGATATATGTTCGATTTCTTCGGAACGCGAGCTACCGCCCGAAAAAGAGAGGGTAGAGAGGGTAGAGCGAGAGAAAAATTCCCCTCGTAAATCAAGGGTCGATCGCGTGAAATTGCACACAGTACTGAGTTGTCGCGCTATTGGTAGCTAACGTCGCGTATACGTGTATATATATGGCTATAGGTATATGTACATGTGCGCGTATATAGAGAGATATTTCGTGCGCGACCCCTCGACGGATACAAACGCGTCGACGCCGAGGTCTACGGACGTCTCGGTGCTCATTTGACGTGCATCTCGCGTGTAATGCCTCTACTCGATCGTCAAATCCTCCAGCACGCGAAATATAATAATGTTCGCGATATTTTTATATACGTGCCATCCGAAATAATCCGATCTGTGTATTATATATACTCGAGACGAAAGTGTACACTTCAAAGATGAGTTATTGCTTGCTGCACAGCGAGGAGTCTTACACGTTTATTTATCACTCGCTGGATTATATCGTTCGCTATTGTATTTATATTTTAAAGGATTTAATTATTATCAGCGTTGGAAATGCGCATTTATGCTTCAGCTGTTGGGCTTATCAATCATGCACGAGTTGCGCTTTTATTATGGGCGGAGAAAGCGAGAGAGAGAGAGAGAGAGAGAGAGAGAGAGAGAGAGAGAGAGCGCTGGAGAGCAGAAGAGACGCGGCTGAAGATAAAAATAAAGTAGCGCGAGATATTTTTTTCCTCGCATTTTCTAAGCGAATTTCCGAGCACTTCATAACGCGGCTCTCTCGGCGCAGTATATACTCTGCAGCGAGAGCGACCAGGTGCGTGCATAGTTCACGTAGATGTAGACCGGACCAGGAATGATTCGCTTGTCGGTAGGTCGACAAATGGCTTGCCAAGAGAAATTGCTCGAGACGGTTTGTGTCTTTTCGAATTTTTCACAGCGAGATTCCTTCGCGGCCCAAGCTCTTTTCTCTTTTCGCGAGTGGCGCGCGCGCAGCAGCAGCAGCAGCAGCAGCACCAGCAGTATACATTTTTATACCCCCGGCTATTTTTCACAGCTGCAGCGACTGCAGCTCCTTTGAAATTACTTTTTTGCATTTTTCAGCAGGGACGGGAGTTCATTCGTTTCTTTCGGCTGGGACTGCATGTTCCTCTCCTCTGTCTTACAACTCTATGGACTTAGTGTTTTTACAATTTTCTCTCTCGCTTTCTTTTTTTCTTGTCAAATTGAATAAGAAAACGGTTGTACATTCGCTTCCGCCCGAGAGTGAGAGAAAGAGAGAGAGAGAGAGAGAGAGAGAATCATCCCATATCGCTAAATTAACTCTCACGCGCGCATATTACTCAGGCGACTCCAATAACCAGTTAATTTCACATCCTCCGCAGCGAAGAGAGCCGAAAAAAGGAGAAGATAGAAAGGAAGGATAGGAAGAGAGAGGAGAGAGAGAGAGAGAGAGAGAGAATCCATCTTGCGTTGGGGTTCCCTTATCAAGCATTCCCCAGCATCCCCAATGGCAGCCAATAAAGGCCGCGCTATATTCATAGCTCCCGCGCGAGAGTTTCCCTCCCTCTCTTTATCTCCGGCGCACGCGTCTCTCTCTCTCTCTCTCTCTCTCCCTCTCCCTCTCGTTTTCTTTTTCCCTTTCGCAGCCGCGCACACCGCCGCTCTGCGGTGATAATAAACAAACGCGCGCGCGCGAGTTCTCGCAATTCTCTATTTTCCTGCGGGAGATATCATTCCGCGCGCGCGTGCTTTAATGAGAATGTTTCGCCTCAGCTTTTTTTCCGCGTGTGCGGTTTTATTGTGCACAACGCCGAGGCCACGGAATCGACGCTCTAGATTCTCTACTTTATTTTAACTTCGGACTGAGCTTTCTTTTTATCTTCTATATTTCGGAGATTTCCTCTCTTCCCCTATACGTATGCAGAGAGAGGTGAGGACGAGAACGCGTTACTTATACCTAACTATATATACGTCGCTACGTTATGTGGAGTATGGTTGCAATTCTAGCTTGCTGCTCTCTCGGAATTCCTTTTTTTTTGCTTCTGAGGAGAAGGGAACTTTGTAATGACAAAATTTTGAGCTTCCTCGAGTCACCCTAAAACTTGTTTGGTGTGTAGTGTGTCTTCAATTTTTTACATCTAATATATTTCTTTATTTGAACTCCACACGCTAAAAGCCTTTCATAAAGATCTATTCGAATAGATTATAAAATTAAGATCCATGACACATAAAATTAACATAATAAAACAAATCAACGCAAAGACGTTTTAAATTGAGTCAGATGATACATCGCATTGCACATTATCTTGCAACAGATTTCACAATCTTTTGATTCTATTCAAAGTTGAGTAGAAAATAAAATTAGATTTATTACTAGTTGCTCATGCTGTACTCTATGACTCCTATTATACGATTGTAATTTGAATTTCCGACAAAAAAGGATATTTCCCCACTAGTAGCAAAAGTTTCACGAACTATCTAAAAAGCTGAAGCGAAAGTACCGTAGGGATATCAAACTGAGAAGCAATCGGCGTATAATCATGGTTCGTGAATGACATGGCTTGATAACATACCGTCGCCCGTACGAAGCTATATTTGCTATTTTTAGAAACTCAAGGTAAATCAAATTATCAAAAATTTTAAAAACTTAAAGAATACGAATTATACTTCAAGTTTATCAGATCCTTGACGAATTGATTGACCCTGATTCTAAAATAATGTCAGTTTAAAATATAGGTCTTTTTTTAATTGTCTTATACAGTCTTCGCAGAGGGCACCGATGTATAAGTTAAATAACGAATAAATTTGTGTTGAGTAGATTCTAAAGAATTAATTACTATTTGAATATACGGAGATCAAATTTGAGAACAATAGGTAAAATTAGGTAAAACAATAGTATTATTAAATAAGGTATAATAGCTGAAATATTATAAACGTCATGAGTAGAACGTCTTATAAATCCAATCAATCCTTGGAACTTCGAAACAACTCTTAATATGAATTCGAAAGGTCATTCAAAAATAAAATAACACATCAAGATCGCTCATCACATCAACATTATTCAGTAAAGTATTATTGAGTATGTATAATAAATCAATAAATGCCTTCTACTTTTAAAGAATGAAAAATGCAATGGCATTTGTCAAAATTCGAAGATAAACCATTTTCACATGCTCTCAATCATTCAAAGCTAGAACACTGATTTTAATCTTCCGCCATTTTCAATTGAACATATCTTAGAATATAATTCAACGTTACCAAGTAATCCGAAATAAATAAATTTTTAGTTTCAGTTTGATTCAGATTTTCAAAAATATTATTTTCGTGCTCCTTTGATGGTAAAATTGAGATGTTTGTATCGGACAAAAAACAGTTTTAATAAAATAAAAGTCCCATCATTCGTTTACTAACTTTTTGATTAAAAATCGGAAAAATTTCTCTTGTCCACCAGTTGCAAATGATAAAGTTCTGGACGAAAAATTACGTGGTATTTTTTTATGCGTTTTGAATAAGCTCTTTGCGAAGGTTATGAAACCATTTAATATTACGTTAATACAAGGATTAAATGTTTAATAAATAATATTTCTCTATCACCATATTATTCTCATTTTTTAAGGATGAATATTTTAAGGGTTTTTACCTGAGTTAAAATTATGAATATGTCGATTTTTTTTATTTACTTTTTTTATAGCTAATAGTCCGTAGAATAAAGTGGTGAAAGTTGTTTTTCATAAACAAATTTTGCCACGAAAATACAGACAAAAAACTAAAAAAAAAATGTTTACTAATTTTCGAAAAATCATCGATTTTCCATATTTAAATTTGATTACGCCTTAATTATTGAACAGGATTATAGTACAAGATTTTGATAGAGAATTTCATCGAAAATACAATATAAATTCGTTTTGCAAAAAGTGTCTTTCTCTAAAAGTCATTAACCTAGAACAAACCGCTGAATAACCAATTTTCGTAAAGTCGCAATTTTTTCCTTACTTTGGTTTTCTTAAACAACATAAAACTACATAAAGTAAAGGAAATTTAAATTTGGACACCGTAAAAGAATTGAATAGTTTTGAAGTTGTCACCGAATATGTTGCACCACACAGCGACAAAAAAGCAGATTAAGTTCTGCTTAATCGATAAAATAATTCCCTAAGAAACAGCTGTTTGCATTTTGATCCACTCTTCAAGTCACAATGTGGTAACGTATTTGTCTACTGCTACTTCTAACCTGTTACTACTGTACACCAGTGTGGATAGAAAGTTTAAAAACTTCTACAAGACGAATTCAGATAAGTATTGTAGACTAGTAATAAGTAGTTGTATTTATAAAGGTTTAGTTCCTTGTGTGGTTTTTTTCACAGGTAAATGGGTTGACTAGACTTTCATATTAACTTTGAAGAGTATCATTTGGCGTGTTTTCAAGAACCTTTACAGTATATATGAATGGTAGCAAAAATAATTATCAACATTATAATATTTTGATAATGAATTGGTATTGATAACTTTGATTTCATTTTCAGTATCGAGTATCCTGCACCCGCGTCACCAAATATACTTCAGCCTACCTGTATTTAAGTATAAAAATAGAATTAAAATGTGCTAGATAGTACCCATAAGTATTACTGAGTTTATATCTATGATTTACATGTGTATACTTTAATTGCATTATATGTTTTATATTTTTATTACTCAGAGTCAGTTGCCACAGGATTTCTCAGCAACTATGGGACTCATCAAGCTGAAATTTTTTGGAGAACTCCAGGAAACCCCTCTTCTTCACTGCTTAAACGAAGCAGAATTGGTTAAGATAAGTTAAAAGTTAATGTTACGTATGGAAAATATGTAATATTCACTATAATTACGAATATTATCATCTTATGTAATACTAAACATTTAAAATTTATATTTTTCAGAAAAGCCTTGCGTTAAAGCTGATGAGAAACACGTGTAGAAGATATTCCATCCTGTCTGGTCTAATTTCATCATCCGGAAGCTGAAAATTCTTACGGCAAAGGAAAAAATATGCTGAAATTTAATACTTTACATATGGGATTATTTACATAGTAAGTATAGATATATAATTTTTTTACAATATGTAAAATTATAATTAAAATCTATACTGTAACAAGGCAAAAATTTATTTTCTACTATTTATAAATCATTTTTTTTAGTCTATTAATTGATAATTTTTTCCAGATTTAACTCAGGCATAACCCCTTAAATTGAACAAATTTTTGTAAATATACCTATCGTACGTATGTGATTTTTGTAATTTCAATGTCTGCAGGTTGTACAAGTTGGTAGAAGAGTTTGGGTAAAAGTATAATTTGACCGCTGTTTCTGAAATTAAACGTTTGGTTTAATTGAAATACTTTTTATGTACAATTAATGTAAAACAGGAAGAATAAATTAGTTTTGAGAAAGCTTACTATGATGATAATGAATTGCGTGCAGCAGGCGAGTTATGTTGAAAAGGCCGCTTACGCGGCAGGAATACTTGTTTTGGAAAAATTTAATAGAATAACCGAAGAGAAAGCATCCTGCGCAGTATCGTGTCGCACAGTTTGCATTATATTTCGCTGGGGATAAGTGAGTAAACAATGAATTTAAAATTTATACGTGACGCGGAAGATTGCTCCGCTGCTATATATACATAGCTGACGCTATAACGAAAGGATAATAGACAATCACTTTTGTAGCTTCGCCTGCTGAATAATAAAAGGAGAACGAAGCTCGTTTTCCGAAATTCAAAAAGACTTTTACCTAAACTCACTTTTGCACTCGAAGAAATCTCTCGGTTACAGTTACTTATATATACATATACCTGCACAGCCACCCACCCACCCCTACACAGACACACGTGCGCGCATGACTATATAGGGGAGGAAAAATCCTTTCGGCCACCCGCATAATCCGGTGGGTCTCGAGGAGCAAAAAGTCCGGAATCGCCGATCCAGCGCAAATCCAAAGATCCTCGAATCCGCGCCTCTCCTATCCGTTCCGCCCATCGATCTCGCGCCTGCATTTTTTGCCCCAGAAGAGAGCGAGAGAGAGAGAGAGAGAGGAGCACCGGCGTCGATTTTTCCCTGCCGACTTGATTATCCGGACAATGACGGAAGCGCCTCGAGATTTATCGCTGCCTCCTCTACACGTATAGGCGTGTCTCTCGTCTCTCTCTCTCTCCTTATACTTCTTAAGCATGACTCGGCCGAGTAGAGAGAGAGAGAGAGAGAGAGAGAGAGAGAGAGAGAGAGAGAGAGAGACTCGTGCACTACTGCGCATTATCAGTTATAGTCGCCGGGGTGACCAGACGAAATCCTTGACCCTCCCACGCGATACCAACTTTTTCTTTTTTGTTCTCGACTTTGCCCATCCTGCGGAGAAATGTATTTTTCTTTTTTTTTCTTTGGTGAGATAAGCCGCTATACGACGATGATACGTGATACGGGCTTATCGTGCGGCTTTCGGCTGTAATAACGCACGGTCCATGTACGCCCGTGCGCGGTTTGGAAATATTGCTAGAAAACGCGTGGACTACATAACGCGCAATTAGGAGTAGCTCGAGCCATTGAAAACAGTTCAGGAGCGCGGCGCTTTAGAGCTCCGGAACATATTTTCAAAAGCTATTACACAAGCGAGCTGCGAGAGCCAGCCGTATTTCAGCGGCCACTTTATTCGCATCAGAGTCTGCAGCCGAAAACCCAAATTGTCTTCTCTCTCCCTCTCACTCTCTCTCTGTCTCTCTCTCTCTCCCTTGGTCTGCTCTCCAAAAACATTGAGAATGCATAGCATCGCCCACTTGGAAACTCGAAACTTCCTAACTACCCGCTGGCTCGCAAAATATAACAGAGCATCCATAAATTAGCGATTACCGGAAAAGGCGGCTCGCGCCCGCGATACTTCGAGAATCCCTGATAGCGTAAATTAATGCGCGAAATTGACCCATTTCGCTCGAAGAATAATAGCTTGATTTCCAGCGCAAGAAGCGTTTCTTATGTATATAGCTATAGGCTTCCGCACCGAAACTTTCCACTTACACTCGACGCGCGCCCCCTTTCGCAAATCGACAACTTGGAAAATTGGCTGCTCCCTGTACACGCACTGCCTACACACCTAGACGTACACATCGAGACGGGCTAATTGACGAAACTCGTTAGCCGATTTTTCGCGCGGATAAGGCTTTGATGGCTTTTCGCCAGAGTCGATGCGAAGAAATTTCCAAATAAAAAGTCCGAGAGAGGCAGCTTTGAGACTCTCTCTCTCTCTCTCTCTCTCTCTCTCTCTCTCCTCGCTAATCTCGACGGCAGTATCTTTCTCTCGCTTCTCTCGGCGCGTCGGTCGGTTGAATGAAAAGGGACGATAGGACGGATTTCACTTTCGCCTACTATATACAGTGTACGGCCGGGCTCTGTGTTGCAGGGAGAAAAAGGGGCTTGTTCCCTTTCCTTTGACCGCGAAAGCCGGATGGGTCGCAGCAGACGTCGACACTTGATTACGAGAGTTGCCGGGACTTTGTGGCTACGTGTGTCTGCGCCTCGGCTTTTCGGTAGGACAAAAAGAGCCGTGCGTTAATTTCGTGTTTTATATCAACGGCTCAATGGCGAGGAGGACTTGGATTTTACATTGGCGGCAAAAGAGTGAATGCGGCACAGATAAGCGCGCGTAGGCGCAATGTTGTTAGGTTTTTGTATTAAAACAGAGGCGTACAGATCGCGTATGGTGAGGAAATGAAAAATTGAATTTGATTGTACGTGTGCACTTGATTTGTGGGAGGAATGAGGTATTGACTAATGCGAACTCAGAAACTATTTGAGGAGTAGAAAACAGTTGAAGGAGAAAAATTATTATGCATCTCTTCGAGCCACATAGAATTCTTTATTTAACGGCTCCTTTTCAGGGTTATAAACCCAATAAATTACAAAATTATAATAAAATAATATAAAATTACAATAATTAATTACAGATAAAATCCACAATAATTTACCTTAATTAAATATAAAAGTTCAATTAATAAAACTCATGCCGGCAACTATTATTAGACCGGAAAAACCAGCTAAATCAAAAAAATTTTTCACAGTAGAAAACAAAGTTTGCATGTGCTGTCGATGCTACTGTGAATCTGCAAATAAATCTACTATACTAATTATACAGCATGCTCAAGATACAAGTGTAGGAATTGGATACATAAATTTAAGCAACGCGTCTTTATAAGATGAACTGGAGATCGGCTGTTGCTTGGGTCATTTGATTCCAAATTGCGTATTTGTAATTTAAATTACACATAAATTTTTGCATAATTTACGATTTTCATCTTCGTAGACTCGATCGACTCGTGCACCTCATTTTTTCGTCCAACGTACATCGTTAAAATGAATATTTAGGTGAATTGTGCGAAATTAAAATTCAATTTTTCACTTTTGGACAATGCCAGATATATCCGTCCGTTAAGTAGCTGCACCGCTGTGTATTTATATACCAGATACCCATATAATGTATGAGCACACACGAAGGTGAAGGCGAGTATACCTGCCGGGGGACGATAGCGATGCTGCGAATGAATATGGATGACCGGGCGCGCTCGCGCGTGTGCAGAGCAGCCACCGAGAAATGAATTAATTTTAACTTTTCCTCGACGCTACTGCTGGGCACAAATTATTTATTAAAGAGAAAGAGGGCGGGGGGGGGGGGGAGAAAACGAGGGAGGATTGATACGCAGTATACGACGCGTTTTCGCCCCCCCTCCACTCGCATCGTGCCACTGGCTTTCGTTGTTTCGGAGAGCCGTCAGGATGATTATTCGTTATGCTCTAATTTGATTTTCGTCATAAGCGTTAATTTCGAGTGAAATTTTCATCCGCTCGACTGGAATAAATTATTCGTTGGCTCGCACAGTGCGGGCACATGTGTACAGACATACGCACACACACACTCAGAGCAGGATTTAGAGTCAACTTCAGTACTGTATATAACCCACCTGTGATATTCATATTCATATTCATATAAACATCCGTACATGTTTAGCCGTATAAATTAGCATACGCATTATATCGTATGTATAATTAGAATATATAAACGTCGCATCATCGAACGATACGGCATAACGAAAACCCCGACGGGATGAAAGCTACTCCAAAAGCCTTACATATTAATAAGTATATCCTCCGTGTGGCTTGACGGACACCTTATGTCTGGCGCCGGGAAAAGAGCATATCAGCTATATTCTTGACATTTTGCTCGCGGCCCCACAGACATCCACTTGAAAACAATACTGCATGCACTTAAAGGCGTGGGCTTATTGAGAAATCGAGGTGAATATGCGCATTCAGCTCGTTTACGCAAAGATATAGAAATATTCGAAGCTATTTTACCGTACGAGTATAGCAATAAGTTGGAATACAATGGCTTGTGCGCGGGAACGACGAAAAGTAGAGAAAAGAGTGAAAATCCACGGCGGCGGACATGAACCCCGAGCTGGAATACGCGAGCTCCGCGAACATGAAACGGCTCTCGCAAAAAAGGCATCAATCTCTCTCAGATCGGCTCGATCCCGACACAAGTCAAATCGAGGCAATAGCCATAGCTCTGGCTTTTACGACTTAACCCTCCCCTTTGGCCAGCCCGTAAACCTCTATAAACCCACATCCCCATATTCAGTCGTCGATGCATTCGCTGCGTCCACTGTCGATGTATCTGTACACATGGCGAGAGACGGAGAGAGAGAGAGAGAGAGAGAGAGAGAGAGCGTCACGTGACAAAACGGACGCGCGAATATAGAATCGCCTGGCCTCTGGAAACTATTCGGGGCAAATTAACGGCTCGGAAAGCTCGACTCGCCAATATAGTTATATTACATTGGACTGGCAGTGTGATGATACGCGGTATCCAACGGCTGTTATATCTCCCGCCATCACAGCGTCGATAATTGACGGGGCGACGAGAGGCTTTCTGCTCGATGCGCGGCCTATACATGTATATTTACGGCTTCGCCGACGAGAGAAGATGCCGCGCGCAGAGACGAGAGCGATGAGTATTTTACGAGGAGCTTAATGAGAAAGCGCCGCGCTTTCGCCGCCGAGAGAGAGAGAGAGCTATATAAATCATCGGTCTTATACTCGCGCGCGCGCACGTCTATATTTATATTATTATTTAACAGTAGATCGGGCGAATATTTCAGGAGCTCGGCGCGCCGTGCGGGCGAAAAATGAAAAGCGACCGAGCGAGCTGCGAGCGGCTTGTCGTAAAAAAAAATCGATCACCTTATACATATATTCGGCGAAACACGCATCCACATCCTCGCGATGCAGCTCCGCCAAGTCGCTCTCTCTTTCCCCCGGAAATAGCTTCGAATCATCGAAAAATCATTTATCCGATCAAAATCCCCCCCTCTCTCTCTCTCTCTCTCTCGCGTCGCAATAAACAAATCCCCTCGACGACACACACACGCGCGCGATTCCGAGAGCTGACTCGTCGGCGCGAATGCAAATGAAAGGGGGGAAATGCGATCAGCAGTATAGCAGTGGGAGATCGAGACGTTGCGCGCAGCTCGACCCAGTTAGGATGAGCCTCCGACTGCTGCGGAGATTGCGAATCGTAACTTCCGCTCGGATGTGCCCGGGAAAAATGCTGCTGCTGCTGACGAGGCCGGAATCCCCCCCCCCTCTCTCTCTCTTTCTCGCTCTTCGCGCAGCGCGCAGGGCCGATGCAGCGGTCGAATTGTAAAATTAAGCCGATCTCGCCGGATGCGGATCTTCTCGAGGTACTTTTCTTATCGAAGATTGAATATTACTCGCGCGCGGCGGGAGAACGATGGGGGCTGTGTGCAGCCGCTGGAGCATCGCGTTGAATTTCGATGAGTATCGCACGCTCTTGTAGCTGGCATTTGTATTAGGGCATTATGTCGGGCGTATATTGTATACGTTGTACGCGTTGTTTCCGGGCCGTGCCCCGGAACGTGCGCGCCTGCGTAAACGTTATTAAGCGCCGATATCGCGCGTATAATCCGCGGCGCGCTGCACTAGCTGCGCAATAATGCATTTTTCAGCGCGCGGCGCCGCACCGCTAAATCAAAGTTAAATGTGGGACAGGAGAAATTAAAGCGGGCACGCGCGCACTGCAGCGAAAAAAGCGCCGCGCCGCAGCCGCGCCGATCTGTAAATCAAGTTATAAAAGCGATAACTCCCCAACAAGATCCGAACGATATGCGCGCGCGAGCCGGATCGTTCGCACTCTATTACCCACCGATTTATCGTACGTTTCTCTCTCGCTCTCTTCCTCCTGGATTAAGCTCTAAATATTTTCAGTTTCGCCGGCGCGCGGCAGACTAAAAGTCCGCCGGTTTCCACGTGGCTCTGAAAGCGGTATTTATCGGTTTTTCTTTTTAGCGACGAGCGCGGCCGCCCTGCAAAAACAATACTGGAAATTCGCCGCCGCCACCGCGGCGTTTCTCGTTTTTATAAATCAGGAAGCCCCGGCCAAATGAAAATCTGTGGGTAAGCCAGGCCGTCCGAGCTTATTTACACTGCGCCGACTAATCCTCGTCCCGTGTCCAACGCGTAACGAGCTCGTATCCCAGAGCTGCCCGGGCACTCTCGTCCGCCGGTAAGTTGAGATGAGCGACTGCAAGAGTCGTCGTCGTCGTCGTCGTCGTCGTCGTCGTCGTCGCAACTGTGTAATCACCGTAAGTCGATCTTAATGACGCGCAGCTGCTATACAGCAACTACTGCGGGAGGGAGAAAGCCAGTTCGAGATTAGATGCGAGAGACAGAGAGACGAGGGAAGAAGCTCCTCGTAACAATCGCGCAACAATGACCCTACGAACTGCCCGAGAGCCGCCCGCACTGCACGGCATACGGACACTTTAACTAATGAAAGCCGCTGGCTGCTTTCTTCTCCGGCACCCCGCTATTTTTTTTCTCCTCGTCTCTCCGCTCGAGCAGCTCGAGGGCGGCACACTTGTTGATTTTTTTGCAACAAGTGACGCGACGACGCGCGAGTCATTGTTCCAAGGAGACGCAATTATCGAGAGGTAAATTTTCCCGAGCGCGAGCTTTCTTCCGTCCGCATTTATTGCGGTGGGTGTAGAGCGCGTGCAGAGCCCGTGATTTACAATCGGTAAACTCGCTGGAACGATCCTCGCGTCCTCTCGGAAAAAGAGTACAAAGTTTCGGTATTATGTCTCTGGCTCTCTCTCTCTGTATATATATATATATATACGGCGGTATCGAGCGCCGATGGCAAGGGGTCAACCTGCGACGTTGCGCTTATAACCGCGTATTAGATTGCTCGAGCGGGCGTGGCGATAAATTTTTATTGCTACTTTATGGTGATAAGGCCGAGAGAAGAGAGAGCGAGAGAAAGAGTCGAGGAGGGCGCAACGAGCCGTTTTAATGTAATGGGATATCGTGAATCATATTTCAAGGGAGTGCGTCGCCTCTGCCGATTTCTCGGATACGGCTCTTTTCTCTCCTTTTCTCTCTCTCTCTCTCTCTCTCTCTCACACACACACACACTCTCTCTCTCTCTCTCTCTTTCGATCCGCGCTTTGCCGGTGTGGAATTTATACACTTTCTTACATAACTCCGGGAACTTTGAAGTCGTCGTCTGTGTACAGCAGTCGTGCGACTATATTACGTACTTTCAAGTAGAATTAATCGAATACGGTCAGACGCGCGTATAGTGTGCAGGGGATCCAAGTAGAATTAATCGAATGTGGTCGGACGCGTAGGCAGCGATGATTCTTCGCACGTATAGCGGCTAATGAAGGAGCATTCGAAACGTTAGACGCGTTAATGCCGACGAATTTGAATAATCCATGAAACGTTATGACGGGCCGCGTGCGGCGCTTTCCAAAGCGTCATGCGCGGCAGCGGCGGCGGCGACGGGTTTTTTTTAATGATGCCTCGTCGCGCTCTTGCGCGCACACGCGATAATGGGGTAATTTGCATGCATTGCTCTCGCCGTTTTTCGGACAGTAATATCGAGTTAAAAGTCCGTTTTTCCCGATTAAGCTTGGCAAACATCGGGAAACGCAGCGGCTAAGTGGACGCGAGCTCGCCTAAGTAATTTAAAAGCGTAGCCACACACCTCGCGTTTTAATATTCAGTTGGCACTTGGTGCGTATAATACCTCTATAATATACGCGCATAAATGCAGGTGTATGTATGTACACACGCGCTGACGCCTCGCAACTTTTTATGTAGTGCCGCGTCGTCATGCAGACGCAATAATCGAGTTTTGCGAGGGAAATTTGTATGAGATTGCGGCAAACGTAATTATACGCTTGGCGCACAAAGCGAATCGCTCAAATTAAAAATTCAAATTTTCGTCCGTATAACCGATATCTCACCTCAACAAACGCCTTTATCCCCTTGGCTCTATGCTGCGCTGCGGGAGAAGCAGAAAGAGAGAGAGAGAGAGAGAGAGAGAGAGCGAGCGCAAAAAATCCTATCACGCCTCGCTTTGATCTACTCCCATAACTCTCCGCCTCCTGAAAATGAACAAACGGGCCATACGGCTGGTGTTATACGCCTCGCGAAATAGCCGTATGATTCGTGCGGGAGGACAAAGGGTGGAAGCGTCGCTCTGTCGGAGGCGTAAAATCGATCGGCAACGTTGCACAGATTAACCGTTTGTGGCGGAGGCCCGTTATTGTGATGCAAAGTGTCTCGCTCTCTCTCTCTCTCTCTCTCTCTCTTCCCCTCTATCGGCAATTAATATGCAGAGGAGCCTCGGAGACGGCAGGACGCGACGACGCTCAGTATGCGAGACGTTCGGGAGGACGATGATCGCGTGATTGTCAGGCTACTCTCACGGTTACACTCAACTATATATATCTCTATACATATATTATGCGTGTGAGCATTGACCTCTGATTTTCGGGGGCAGATCGTTTGGGTGCCGGTCGAGTCCGATTAATTCAAATAATTTTAACTCGAAAACGCTAAGCTCTGCGATTGAATATTTTTAAAAAAACTTCAGTTTACTCTAAGCTGTTCAAAGAATAAGATTTTTTTTTAGAATTTTCATATTTATTGAAAATAAAATAGTAAGTAGCTATCTCTCGAAGAAAAGTTATTAAAACATCTTATTATGTCTAAGACATTTTAATTACTTTTACGTCACTATAAATTCCATTTATTTGAAACGGTATAATTATATTAATCTATTTTTTATCCGGATTAAGATGTATTTCAATTGTACTTATATGTAGAAATATATTTTTATATAATATATATATGGAGATCCTTTTCGTTGACACAAACAAACGAATCGAAAATCGAATACGTCGTAGCGGGAGAAAATAAATCTTTGCTCAGCTTTCATTTTGAAAAATGTTCAAATTAAAATAAATAAATTGAAGAAAATATCAGAGATCTGGAAGCCACATTTTACCGACTAAGTTTATAGTACGGTTCCGCGGTAGAAAAGTATACTTTCATGTAATATTACAATGGCGTAAAAGCAAAGTATACAAACTTACATTTTATGTAAGTGGATATTGCATGTAAGCGAAATGAGCAGGATATTATATTCTTACATGCATGCGAAATATGCAATCTCATAAATTCATAGTTGCGTATGCGCCGCTTGTACACGTACACGTGCGCTTTTTGCTAGATGGCACCAGTGATGACCTCGTACCAGCTCTCTTGTCGACCGACAGGTCGGTAAAATCGCACAAATGGATTTTGAATCCCCCTAAAATGTAAAGCGTGCTATAATAAACGTCAGCAATTTCGTTTATGCACGCTAAACAGTCCTTAATTTTCTATTCTCTTCGCGTTCGTAAAAAGAACCTTTGCTATTTTCGTAAGAGGCAGTATGTGTAACAAGGGAAAAATTAGATTTTCCGGACTCGAATCGACAGTTAAATTGAAGTGGCAGTCGAGAGCCTTGCATATTCTGACGAGGAAAGAGCCAAGTTTTCTCCCTAGTATACACAAAATTCTATTATAAAATAATACTCTCTTGCTTTGTTATTAATTGCGATACTCGCAATTACCTTGCATATTAAGGTCCAAACGACCAATCGCTCACGCAATTAGTACGGCGGAGTACGATGATGCGAGGCTACAAACAACCGTTCTGATGTGCCGAAAAAGATAAAAGAAGCATTTCACTTAACAAGCCTATCATACGGAGCTTATCGAGCTCAACTCATCCACAGATAACTTCTCGTCATCTTCCTCTTCGAGCGTAACGGCGGCGGCAGCGGCGAGCTTCACTCGATTTAAAACATAATCCCAAATTCAATAACTAAGTTCCGCTCGCGAGAACCGCAAAACACCTGCAATTCCTCGAAATTTATGAACTCAGGCAACCTTAATTCCTTTCAGCCGCGTACCGGCAGCCGCTCATTTGTTAATCAATTTACTAATAAACATCGACGCTTAAGCCTGCTCCATATACCGAGAGTAAATCCGCCATCAATTTTCACGGTAAGGCCGGAAAAGAGCTGCGCCGCGGCGCAGGTGCGTAACGACAAGCGACACCGGTTAATGAAAAATGACTCTCTCTCTCTCTCTCTCTCTCTCTCTCTCTCTCTCTCTCTTTGCACGAAAACTGCAGCGTCTGTAAATCGCCGGACAGCTAGGCAGGAAATAATCTCCGCCTGTGCGCCAAATGTTTTGTGCATAATGGATGATTAATAAACAAGTCCGCCGTGTGCACTGGAAGCTTAATTTATCGCGCGGCGTTATCTCGTCGCGGAGAGAGAGAGAGAGAGAGAGAGAGAGAGAGAGAGAGTGGGGGGAGAGAGACTGGCTTCATGGCTAATTTCCGCGGACGCGCATTAGAGGGAGAAAATCGACGTGGAAACGTCGTGATTACGGGAGTGCTATGCGCGTTGCCCGCTTTTTGTTTCAATTTTCGGTACAAAGCTCTCGGAGATGCCTTTTGTGCGCTCTTATTTGGAAAAAGCGCCCATAGTCACGCTATGAGATTGAAAGGGCCGAAAAGTCAATTAAGGACTGAGTAATGCGATTTTCGAATGAAAAGTAAATACTTACTTGGACTTGCCGAGTTTCTTATTCAGCGCGGGAAAACTTTGCCATCGACATGAAGACATTCGAACGCGGGGGCTAATGGCTATGAATGAGGCGGGAGACTCGAATGGGATTTCTCTGCTTGCATTAGTATGTATTGTTTTAATGTTGTTTCGCGACCGAGCGAAGAACTTTCTTTCAAATTCGTTGGACGGATTTTACAAGCAGAACTTTCAAATTAAAACTCTTACACTCCGAATCATTCGCAAAGCAAGCATTAATAATTCAAACTTGCGCTTATGCATTGTAATCCTTTGGAGTAATTTTAAATGTGTATGTTTAAAAAACGTCGATGCGCACGACCCCGAGCTTTTACCGGTGACCTGGAAGAAAATCTAGCAAAGGTAGATTCATTGATTGTTTTATAGTACTGTGGATTTCATTTAAAATTACTCATATCAACGGGCTGTGTAAAATATTTGGAACGCTACTTTTACGGATACAGATATGTGCACGCGTAAATTTTTCGTAAAATAAATAAAGTTATAGATACGTTTCAGGCACTCTCGCGCCTCGAACAGTAAAACTTATATATGCACGTTCCGCATATTTGTGCAGCGGGTTATACTCCAATACTTTTTTTTCCTTATACGCGTGCCAACATACCACACAGCGGGTCTACCTTATCACACCTGAAATTATGCATCTCAACGCAATCACGGCGCAACACGCTTTCACGGTTACGAATTTTTCCCCCCCGCGAAGCATAAAGAGAATATCCATCTCGGGACCGGCGGTAAATACACGGCGTACATGTACACATCCGCATATAGAGACCGTGCGGGCGCAGCAGCATAACGATAACCCCGGCGAATTTTCCGCATCGCAGCTCGTTCTCTATTTCTCTCCGCCCCCGCGCCGCTGCGAATTTCATTAGCGCAGCTAGGTGCTATTCGCTCGGTATAATAGCTGCTGACCCATATAATAATGGCCAGTGACGGTTGACGTCACTGGACGCGCCCGCGCTTATACACCAGCAGCAGCAGCAGCGGCGGCAGCGCGGCAGCAACACACCTGCGCGCGCGCGCGTCCGCCAAAACGCGTCGATCCATGAATTTCGCCGCGCGGCGTGAACGCGCGCTCGGTCACGCGACGGCGGCGGAGCTGCTGCCCCCCCCCCCCAACCCTCCCCGCAGCGCGCGTTACACACCAGCGTTTAGAGCTGTTTTGCCCTCGCGCACGCGAGACCAATTTTACGATCGCGACAATTTGTCTGCGCGCCTACACTCGAACGGGATGTTGCCGTCCGAGTGTGTGTGACTCGGAAGTAGGTTCGTCGACGTTTTGGGGGAATGATGTGGGCAAGAGTCGATCGGTGCATACGCGTTTATTCATGGATGTGAGATGGAAATTAAAAATATCAATTTTGTTTCGTGGAGCGAGAGTCGTGTATTCTCGATTTTTTTAAGACTCTTTTACTCTTTTTATTGATGGGATGGGAATGAAAATTTGAAAATGGCCTCTCGTTCCAGGGACTGTAGCGCGCGTAGAAGCGAAAATTGGTGTGTGTAGGCGAGTCAAAACCAATATTTCAAAAAGTTCGCTTCATCGATGTAAAAGGTGCAATTTACGAGCTTTTCAACAATCTTTTTCCATGATAATCTCGAAAAAGATTTCTTTCGATTTTATAAAGTGTTTTTCATGCCGGTGTATTGTAATTATTCGATTTGAATTGTTCGTACAGTGAATGAAAACTGCATTGGCCATACTAGGTACAAAAGGAGAAAGTACTCCGCGTAAACGGAATTGTCTCGCGCTGAAGATACCAAGTAATCGGACTTAAAGCGATGTCGGCGACCGAAGTTACTCTCATCCTCAAATAAAATATGCTCATGCGCAGTGCGCCTAGAACAATGTTCTTGTTAAAATTCAGCGAAATGCTATACACAATGCACATTCAGCGTTCGACCTACATCTCTCGCACCTTCTTTTATTCAGTCCAGCTGAATTTTTAACGCAATTCTCACGCCGGAGGGCGCGTGCGGCCGCGGCGGCGGAAAAAGAAATTCATAAAACTAATTATTTCCAGCACACATGGCGGGAGAGGAACAGAGAGCGAGAGAGGGAGGGAGGGAGGGAGGGAGAGAGCATAGAATGAATAAAACGAAATCTCGTTGGACACGCATACAGGCGGAGCTCGAAAGCGCATGAATCGCGCAGCGGGCATTGAAAAAACGAAAAACACAAGGCACGCGAGCGCGAGCTGCAGCAGTGGAATTTCTATGAATACGTAAAAAACGGGGATACGTGCGCGCGGGAATATCAGGAATCGGAACGAGCGACGATAAAAACGCGCTGCGCTCAGTCCGAAAAACATATGATGCTCCTACTGACGTTTCTTCCGCCGCGTCGCGATCGCGACAACAAGCTTGGCATATCCTTCTGTATTTTCCATTCTGATCCGCAGCCGCGTTGTAAAAGCAATTGATTCGAGGCTACGCGTGTACACGTCGAAAAGGAAGGCGTGTACGCGTCCATTTGTTTTATATGTAGCCCGCGCGCGTGAGAGGAGGGGGGGGGTGTTCTCTACTTGCACCATGGGGACGTGCGTTAAGGAAAATTAAAATTTTCCGAGGGGCTGTTGTACCATGTACCTCGTAAGAGCCTCGGTCCCCTCAAGCCTCGTAAGAGCATTTTTACGCGGACTTCATGCCGAGAGCTTCGCCTGCTCTGATCTCGAAGGGATCAGCGAGACGCGCAGATATATGTTGTATTTAGGGGTGAAGGTAACACTTGCGAGTTACTGCTGCAGAAGTTGAGCGTCTCTCGGAGCTACCAGCAGTTTTTTCCGCGCAGACGGCTTATAATACCGACCTTTCATTCGTCTGCGGAGGAGAATTTGAATATTATTGAGAATGAATTATGCAAATGTCGATACTCTCGCGTTAATCGCCGCGTAAATCCAGCGCAATATAGAACGAAAGAGGACGAGAAGAGAAAGAGGGGGAGAGAGAGAGAGAGAGATAGAGAGAGAAGAGAGAGAGAGAGAGAGAAGAAAGCAGCAGTAGTAGCAGCGCAGCAGCTGCTCTTATTACCCCGTAAACAGGCCCGTAAAACGGCTCTATAGAGGCCATCGACTGCGAAATCAAACCAAAATACCCGCGTAATCTAAATAAAAGATTGCACTATCTCTCTTTCTTTCTACTGCGCGCGCGCTTACATAGCCGCTCGCGCGACATTCGGTTAAATTGGAAAATGGAATTTTACGGGCAGCTCGGCTCTTGCGCGCGCACGGAAAAAGCCCATTTCGAAGCTTATGACCTTGTGTATCGAGCGCAGGAGAGAGCGAGCGAGAGAGAGAGAGAGAGACGCGAAGAAAGAATCGGTTAGTCTATATAGCAAGATCCAAGACTGCCAACTGATATGAAGACTTAAGTACGTGCAGCTTTGCCGGGAATGCCGGGGATGCGCGGTATTCGCGCCGAGTATTCGCCTATAGCTCCTGAGCTCCGAGAGATAAAAGCCGCATTGATTCCCTGGAGTCGATTTCTTATTTCTTTGGATTTCCATTTTTTTCCCGATGACTTGGCTTGAAATTTCTATCGCCCTCCTCCCCTCATACTTTGTCTAGAAAATTTTTTTATACTTAAATGATCTTATTTTTTGTTGCAGGTGAGTATACTTGTACATTCCACTCTGGATCCCTCGCTATACGCGTCGAGTAAGTTAACAGCCATTATTTCTACTATTGATTCGTTTACGCAGGCAGACACACAGACACGAGTTGAAGAATGGTTTTAATTAGCGCAATGTTGCGCTAAACTGTAAACGTTTACGGATAATAAGTTGGTTCGCGGAACACGGCCCATTTACTTTCTTGCAGCGAATATCTCTCTTCTATACCCTCCCCCGCCCCTCAATTACGTTAATTACAACAAAAACGAAATCAATTTGCGAAATTCGGAAAATTGTCCCCTCATGCGCTGGCTTGCGCTGTTTCAGTTATAATTTAACAAAAACAATGTTCCAGTTTGCTCTCAAAACAAAGTTGTAAATTTAGTTGCTACCGCGTAGAGTATTTCTCGACGACAAAGAGGCTTAGAAAAGTCATACGTAGGAGACTAAAGGTGTTCTTGAATTTTACTTGTATTTTATGCTGTTGTTACCTTAGAATATTGGCTTTGGTTAGTGTTTTAATGACACATTTAGAGTATGTAACTCTACTAGGCTCACTTTTAGCGAATTCAATTTCCAGAATTATCCCGATTATTTAAATTAAATTAAATTGAATTAAATTGATTCTGTCCTTGTTACATCACGAAAATTTTTTTTTGGAATTTTTATAATTATAATTGGATAATTTTAATGTTACAAATCTCACATGAATATTATTACTTTTTGCAAGTTAAAATTTATTTTAAAAGATAATGTATTCTGGAGTTAATAGTTGAACTTATTATAATTATATCATATCTCAAATATTTATTTGCATACAATATGCTTATTTATTTTACAGTCTTTAAATATTCACATTCAAATTTACATATCTCGATATTTTGGTTTTGAAATATACTATAATATGCTTAATAAGTGCACTGTATAATTAATTTTCACTCTAGATCTAACGTCTATGTTAGCCAATGATGCTGCTCAGCTATTAATGACTACTGTTAGATTGACATCTACTTATTTATACGCAGTTACAATAAATTCTCGTGATAATTTTTTGCATTATTAAAGAGAGTGTGAAATTTTGATTATATTATACGATCTGAATTATCTATCGCTCGTAGCGCATATACTTCCCGGTAATCAAGGACCCAGCTATTTTCTACTTTAAATTGATTAATCGTGTGAATATCTTCAATACTCATGAAAAGGAAAAAAACTTTCATTAAATTTTTCGTATTCCATCCTCGCGTCGCTGCTGTCCAGACGATTTAATTTGGGAAATATCTGGAATGCCTAGGCAACACAGCCGCTCTCCTAATGAAATCGACTTGTTTTCAATGGATTTAATATCGGTGATGGTACTCGCTTTCTCATTGAGGTCACGTAATCGATGACACCGCAGCGGCTATGTCGCTCTCTCCACATCCCTTTTCGAAATTCGATAGTATATACGCGACCAAAAAAAAATTACAATTTCGAGAAACCCAGCACTCATCCTATATTCATTTTTTAGTATAACCCGCGAGGGATGCTATCGCGCATGAGAGAAACAGAGAGAGAGAGAGAGAGAGAGAGAGAGAGAGAGAGAGAGAGAGAGAGAGAGAGAGAGAGAGGAGAGAGGAGAGAGAGAGAGAGAGAAACTTATAGTTGCGATCGATTATTCAGACTATGCGCGGCCGTTCATATGCGCATTCCCGCGAAATTACTTTCGTGTAATCGTAATTTGAAAGGCAAATACTTGAAGGAGTATTTGAGGTTCGGTTAAGCGGACGAGTAGAGAGATCTCTCGCCGATTGAATTGTGCGGAGAGAGATTTTTTTGATCCCCCAAGTTTATTGCTTGGTAAAAGTATGCGCGAAGAGCACATCAGATATTTTATTTTGTCGGCTGGCAGGAGAATTCGAACATGCTTTTGAACTTTTCATCTGTATCGTGGTTTTGGTGCTTTAAAGATATTCTACCTTGTTCGTTTTCAACTCGTTAATCGAGTTCACTCATTTAAAATTTGTCATCCTTATAATAGACCAATAATAACTAGTTCATCAATGCGGCTAATCGAACTCACGCATATTTTCTTTTACGTATACGTGCCCTCTACTGATTTCGAATAGTATAGTAAATACGCAGTTTGTTAAAAGGAACTTTGTTTGCCCTCGAGAAAGTTTTCAATGGCTTGAAAATTTTCATTCGCGCAACACATCAGCCCTGACAATTCGATACAAATTTCTCGTCTACGCGCTTGGCATTCTAACGGTACAAAAAAAGGAGAAAGAAAAAGCGGAAAAAACTCGCTGTAGTAGTGAACAATCGTTGTACAATCAATTCGCGCACCAGTCGACGCATACGCAAGAAGCTCCTCGCGAAACTTTACAAATTTTTTCTTCCCCCTCTCTCGTGCCACGCAGCCTCGGAGAAAGAAGTCAGAACCTCCTCAAGTGGCAACAAGCCAGAGAGGGGCCTTACTCTCTGTCAATATTGCCGGGCGCGAGCGTAGGCCAATAACGACGACGACGACGACGACGACGGCGAGCCCAGTCGAATGAGTGCTACGCAAAGCACTGGCGTCATACTCTCTCCCTCAGTCTCTTGCCTTGCCTTGGAAGCAAAAAAAGGCGACGAAGAAGAGAGAAAAAAAATCGAAAAGTAAGAAGAGAAGGGCGGCTGCGGGCCGCGTGAAATATGGTTTGAAGGAGGGCGGCGAGAGGATCAGCGACAGAGAGAGACAGAGTGAGAGAGGAGGGGGGGGGGGAGGGAGAAAAGCGCGTGTAACATCTGGTACAAGGAAAAAAATATCGACTGCCGTCGATGACACTCGAGATATCGCTGTTTGATGGCGCGAGCAGTACACCGGGACACTTTTATTTCATTTCGAGGTTCGGGGTTGTTTTTTCTTCATCGATTTGAGAATGATACGTTTTTTGGAGGGCGTAGCGGGAACGAGTTTCACCGGATTTTGAGAACAGAGGGTGATGAACAGATTGATTTTTCCGCCCAGTACGAGATCGCTCTTAGCGTCGAATTGACTGTCCAATTTCAGTTTTCTTTTTTCATGCGCTGTAGTCGACAAAAAAAATGTTCTTTAAAAAAAAGAAAGTCAAAATCCCGCGAGCGTATGCTAACGAACTGCCGGAATTTTTTACCGCATAAATTATTTCGCGTGCGCGTGGAAAAAGGAGGGAAAAAAATGATTTCTCTCGCGCGAATAATTTCGTTGGGAAATCAGCGATTTCTCCCCTTCCTCTCTCTCCTTTTTGTGTTTCAAGGGCGGTGCACTTACTATTATTCATATGCCGTGCGAACTTTTTCTGCCCGCTTTGAATTTCACCCTCGTGTCTGGGGCTACGAGGCCAAAGCCAAAATGACCATGGGGGCGAAGTCGAACGTGAGTTATTGCGCGCTCGAGAGAGAGAGAGAGAGAGAGAGAGAGAGAGAGAGAGAGAGAGAGAGAGAGAGAGAGAGAGAGAGAATGTAAGGAATGGAGGGTCTGTACAGCCCCTCCTTGACTCTCCGGCTTTTGATTACACCCACGGGGATGGCAAAAGCCAGGGGTTTTATTTATTTTTGAAGACATTATTTTAAGATTATGGGATTGCCTACTGTTGTTTCGGTAGGTCAAACGAGTGTATTACGGGCCGTTTGTCATTTTAACTGCTTTCGATTTTTCACTCGATTAGTCTCGCAAAGTATTTGATTTGCATGTGTATATATCTCTCCGAAAAAGCGGTCGTTCAGCTCTATAACGACGTATCATTTAAACTGGTAATTGGAGAACTAGCGGGCGTGTTATATAAAGTCAAAACGAGAGAGCTCGGCCGCGCCGTCGCGCAAACGAGAAAATTACGAGCGAAAATTCCCCGGACGCGACGCGAGAGCTGCTGCGCGCACCACTGCGGCCGCGAAATATTTACAATCAAAGGCACACCGCGGCGAGAGAGCATTATTGGCCATAAAAATAAATCATCGATAATTAGATCGGCCAGAGACGTAAACAATCGAGCCGCACCCCTCCGAGAAAATGCCAACCCCAATAAATCATCGATAGTCGGAAGCAGAGCAGCCCGCAGCGAGCGCGTAAAAGCTCTCGATTTGAATTCGTCCAATTTGGAGCGAGAGGGAAAGAGGAAAAGAGAAAACGGCCGCTCGAGAGGGAGAGGGAGAGTGCGTATTACGGTATCGATTTTCGGAAGGATCTCCGTCGAGGAGCATTTCGCGAGGAAACAAATGTCGAGAGGGGCCGCTCGATTTGCCGAGCTCGAGCAACGATTGATGGGGATCGTTGCTCAGGCTCTTGGAATTCGGACGGATGTGGGTGTCGTCTTCGTACCTACGAAATAACCGCGGGAATCCTTGTCGAGAGAGCGAGGAGGGCGTGATTGTTTCGGCGGAGGCCTTCATGGGCCTCATTTGTTCGGCTGATTGCTCGAGGCGCTTTCGTATTGATTGCTGGGATCTAATTAATTAAGTGCTTACTCTTCTTTTTCCTCGAATTATTTATGCGCCAATTATTTATACGCCAAGACAGTTAACGCTGAAATTAAGCGAATCAATTTTAAGAAATTATTTCTTAAGAATCTCGTGTTTGTTTTCCATCGATTTTTCCCATTTTAGAATCGTTCAGTGCCAGTAGTGAAGTTTCCAAGCAGAATCCCGTTAACAGCGAGGCATCGCTTAAATCAGTCTCTTCTTTCTCGCAGCTCTCATTTTTGCACTACCGAGTTTTCCTCGAGCTCTCCGGCACAGTGAAGCCGTAGAACGCGAAATGCTCTACCGCGCGCCCAAACTTTCTTCCCCATCGTTATATACACGCGGCTAAAAGACAAAAATCTGCGAATGACAAACGCCCGAGAAAAGGAAGGAAAGATCCTCTTCGGATAGCACTCCCGAGACGATTATCAGAGATGATAGATCGTCCGATCGCGCAATCTACTCCCAATCAAGCGGCTCGCTCGGCGTCCTCGCATTCCTTCCCGTCTTGATAAATGCTCCTGCCTCTCTCCCCCGGCCGCGCGCGCTGAATGAATTTCGTAAACAATCTCTCGTCCCCGGGAAGGACGTGCAATCATGCCGCCGAGGCTTATCGGATCCTCACCGCGAAATGGAATCGAGCCGGAGAGAGCGCGCAGCATTTTTCGGCGGAGCCAATCTTCGCGTTATTAGATGGTCGTCGTCGTCGTCGTCGTCGTCTTCGTCTCGAGGGCTCTCGGCGGGTTCTTTCTCACGAGGGCAACACAATATGCACACACACACAACAGGAGCAGCGTTTGTCAGGATCGTATCGGGGCGCGGGACGAATGCGGGGACGAGAAGGGGGTCGTCTCCCGTGTCTGGCTAATCTTTCAGAAATACACGCTTGTTCGCGCTCACCGGGAAATTCGATAGACTGCAAGGGACAAGCGACACAACAATAACGTTTCCGCGATCGTTCTAATTGAGACGGAGCAGAGCATGCACTCGGCGAATTGTCGGCAACTATACGCGCGCCGTGAAACTTTGAGCTCGCTCTCTGCGCGCGGGGGCACGTCACTGCGGTTTTCCAACAATTTCGCCGCATCGAGACGCTCCTCTCCCTCTCTCTCTCTCCCGGGAATATGAAGCTATTGCAGCGATGCGCGTGTATTGCGTGAAGCGGATGTATAAGAATCGCTCAACTTTTAGCCGGGAATATAACTCACGCGCGGCTTAGCTCTCGGGCTTAAAATGTTGGAATTTAACCAAACTCTCGCGGGCGCGATTCAATCATCGGACGCGTATCTATGTATAGCTCGAAATTAGTAGGCAAAGTTTGCGCATTCAGCGCTGCAGAGGCGTACATGTGAGCTCGATTTGTAACAGTCCGTCCGAACCGATTCGGTAATCCATCAGAGGAGCACTGCATGTATAACCGCGCGCCGCTACGAATAATTATCGATTAATCGCGACGATGATGCGGGGAGATAGATAAGCGCTCGTAACGAATTATTCTCAATTAAAACTCCGAACTGACCGGTATATACGGTCGGATGTTAATACACGTCGAAATTGAGTTGCTCGTCGTCCCGCTATACTATTATTAGAGCTCGCTTCTACCAAACTACTCTGCACTATCTGTCGCTTATTCACCATGACACATACGCTTCGCTATGTACATGTACTGTACAGCTATACACGCATACATAAGATCACGCAGATATGCGCGCCTCGTCCGCGTTGGTATGCATACCCAATACTTTTTTTGCGTTGGCTCACGCAGCAGTAGCAGCAGCAGCAACAGCAGCTGTACTTCCGGCTTGGCAGCTACGACAATTTGGCGCGGCGGTATTTATTGCGCCGAGCCCGGCGCGTACATTCAGAAGAGAGATAAATGCCTGTCACATATCACCGGAGCCCGAGCTACTCCCGAGGACTTCTTTTTATATTCCGAGATAACCGCGCCTAGGCCAATTTCTCTGTCTGTCTGGGGCTGGATTGTACTCCGGGTATGGGGGTCTGGATATAAGCTGAGAAAGGGATGTTTCCTCGTACAGCTTTAGGCTAGAGTGAGTAATTTTATCGCGGGCTTTTTGGCTGAACTTGGACTCGCTCGCCCCCTCCCCCCGTCTCTCTCTCTCTCTCTCTCTCTCTCTCTCTCTCTCTCTCACTTTCTCGCGGCTTTTATTATTCCGATGATGTGTTTATGCGGCGGAGCGGCTGCTTTATGCCCTTGGGGCTTACACTCCAAATGTCGGAGGGATCAATTTTCTTTTTTTTTGCATTGCTTTTTTCTTAAGATTTCTTGGAATCCGTTGTGTGTTTATATTGCTCATATATCGTAGCGAGGATAGTATACGTATTTGGCGAAATTTTCGTAGTACAGCTTTCGCGTAATTCTTTGAAGCGCTTGATTTTTATGCGTCGATTGAGACAATAATTTAATAAATATTGCGAATGACATCTTGAACACTGTATTAAAACAATAATGAACTATTTGTAAAAGAATGCGTTTTGAAAGTAAATAGTAAACCTTTGAAAGCTCTCTTTCAATATTACTAATAATAAAAGCTCACTCCCCTAAATGCTAGTGCAATACACTATCAAGTAGAAACATCCCTATTCGGTCAGACGTCACTTATCTTTTATGCGCCTGAACCCCCGTGTTAATTAATTCAGGCACATTCAAATGCAATTCCAACTTGAAAATTACATACAAGAAAGCTCCAGTATACCTCCCCTGCCTCCCTTCGCAGAGTGTGTGTGTGCGCGCGTGTGTGTCGCAAAGTACAATCTCCAACTACAAGATTCGTCGGCGCAAGGCATCTCCGAATATTCGCAAGACTCTCGTCTCATTATACACAACAGACAGAGGACAAGGCGACAGCGCAGCCGTTGGAATCAAGTCTTCTCCGTATAGCAGTAGCAGCAGCAGCACCAGCAGCAGCAGCAACAAGCTCTCTCACGTACACACATACATAGGCAACGTGTCTATCTGGGGATTAAGCCTCACGGCTGAAGACCGATAATTCCGGATACAGCTAGCTCGCAGTAGACTGGCTCTTGTTCGCTTCGCGGATATTGGCACCCAGCTGGATTAAGTCCTTATCCGCGACTGATTGGGCATGATAACGATCTACTACCGCTGCTGCTGCTGTTGACTAGAAGAGAGCTTTCAATTTTAATGGCCACGATTTCACGCCGCTTACATCGGCTTGAAGGGGGGGGGGGATATATACCTACAGCAAAAGTGTCGATTGCGATGCAATTGTTTACACGCGATGTACACACTATAAAGTTCGAGAGCCTCAGCTGGCGCTATTCGTATTTAATTCGGTGTACTGTTGCTCCTACTGCTGCTGCTGAGTTGGTTTGTAGAGTCAAGCTTTTTTCTCCCTCTTGGGTGCCATTTGACTTTAAGAGTGCTCCACATATCGATCGTAAGGCCGTGCAACAGAAACAGTAGAGTTGGAAATGATTTGGTTCGACGAAACGTATGCAGTTCTTGTATAATTCAGGCTTACATGAAAGTTCGGCGATTCCGTGGCTGTCGTGAAACTTTTTACATTGCATGGAAGAATTTTTGCGGCCGTAAAAAAACAAGCCATTGCTTTTGACTGCCTTAAGGCAAATGCCGTAGCGGAGAATTTATAATGTTTCTCTGAGCATAACTACACTAATTTTCAGATTTTAACTCCACTGGTATTAAGCGGATATTTTATCGTGAATATACCAAAGAAAGTTCCAAAAAAATGTTTTAACAACATTTAATAGAAATTTCAAAAGTATCTCCGCCTCGTGCATTGCGCGAAACTTTCGTCGAATTTCAGAAGCAGCTCGCACGAGTAACATTCTCGCGCATCAACAACGAATCAGCGAAATCGATTGCCCAAAGAATGGAGTAACGCTCGTGTGCTCGCGCGAAAGAAACAGCCGTTCAGCCGGGAAGAATCAATATGAAGGTACTCGTAAGCAGCTATTTACGAGAAAGAGAGAGTTGAGAGAAGGAGGAGGGGGTGGGTTGAGGAGAAGGAGAGCACAGTAGAGGACGAGTTGGCGGCGATGTATACGTGGCAGCGAAGTCTCTGCTTTCAGATGCAAATTTATCGTGACGGCGCCCCCCAAGTTTTCTTTGCTCTTCCCGCGCGTCCTATCGTCCTCCTCCTCCTCCTCGTCTTGCGGAGGATTTCCAGATGCGCGGAGATGCGTCTCACCGAAGGTCCGGTTTTATTCGCTTGTTTGTTGCGATCGAGATTGAGCTTTTTTCCTTTCGCCGGAAGATGACTAGCACAGAGAGAGAGAGAGAGAGAGAGAGAGAGAGAGAGAGAGAGAGAGAGAGAGAGAGAGAGAGAGATGCCGGGCTTTTTGCGAGCCGGTTATATACGCGCGCGAGACTCCCAAGTTTTTTCAACCGCGAGTGAATTTTTATCTCGCGCAAACAAGTTCGTAAAAGTACCAAGTGCTACTTCTTTTTTTTGCGCCGCCGCCGCCGGCTCGAGAGAGAGAGAGAGAGAGAGAGAGAGAGAGAGAGAGAGAGAGCGCGTAAAAATTTTTATTTTTCATCGAGAGCCGATAAAAATTCGAGAGCGCGCAGATAAGTGCTACCTTTTTCCGAAAGGAGAGCGCGTATCTTTGTCTGGGAAATTAAGCTGGGTGATACCATGAAAATTTCATGGCCGGGCAGAGTTGTCGCAAACAAATTACTAGCGGGATAACGGGCCGTGTATACACCGATTCCGTTGAATAAAAATTCGATGCGTTGTCGACTACACAGTCTGAGAGAGAGAGAGAGAGAGAGAGAGAGAGAGAGAGAGAGAGAGAGAGAGAGAGAGAGAGAGAGCTCGGCTAGCTCTGAAAAGAGGCAAGAAAGTGGGGAGTGAGGGAAGCTGAAAGCTTCGTGGAATTGAGTGCCGAGTTTACGAGACTTTTCACTTTCGGAACTACAATTTACAAGAGCGCGCGCTCGTCCAATCCATTTATAATGGACGCGTGCGGGAGGGGGGAGGGGGTACTCACTCGGCATAATCGGTTTATGTATATGTCCCGGCAATCGATGGAGAGATTTCCACGCGGTGTAAACACGACACTGTATACCCACAGTACGCACAACGTTGTTGCAGATCTATAAATATCCAATGGTAATGTTCATCAAAAATATCGGAATTAGAACGAAGGAATCGCTCTAGTAGCCTCATCAATCGATCTCGGTATTGTTCGAAGGCAATAAAATTCGACCTTGTGTGCGGCTGATAGAGAAAAGCGTATATATATAAGAGATATCTAGAGGCATCCGTCGCCCGCTTTCACGGAATTCTAGCATTTAATCATTCGTCCTCCGTTATGATGTGTGCCGGGACTCTGAATGATGCATTACGTACATATATAGATATAAGCTCCTATATCTTTGATCGATATGTCATACCAATTGGGTTTGCGGCTCTAGCCCGCGGCGGCTTTTCGCAATTCCATAAGTGGCGAAGCCAATAGTTTTGCGCTTTTCGCCCGGCCGCTCTCCGATTAATTGACCGATAGTTGGCGCCGAATGAAAATCGACGCGGCTAAGAGGATAATAAGCGAGAGACTCGCTAATTCGGCCGGTGTGTTCCGCTCGACAATGGGAGGAAACTTTTATCGTTCTCGAATTTAATTTTGCAAAAGGAGCAAGATGGGGTGGAAGGGGGGGGGGGGGAAGAAGCTTGATCTCGTCTCGGGGCCGAGAGAATACAATTTTCTCGGGATAAACTCGTCGCAGCGGCTCAGTGCGGAGGGCGAAAAATTCGCCGAATCTGAGCTCGGCAATTTTCGACGCGAATCGCGATGAAAAATCCAATTGTCCCTCTCTCTACCCTGCGCGCACTCCGCGCTGTCTTTTATTCTTCTCTTTCCCGTCCCCTTTCATTTTGTTTTATCTCGTCCTTATACCGCGCTCTCTGCCGTGCGCCGTCTTGCGATTCCTTCTCAGTTTGTTCCTCCCTTTCTCCCGACATCATCTCGACCTTTTCTTATCGCCGTACACGCACATATGAAAGAGGAATGTTAGTCATTGAAAAAGATCCCAATTCATTGCCATCTACCTTCCTCCAAAGTCATTTATTATTCCTCCGAGTTATACTGATGTTTTTATTCATTTTAAAGTATGAAGTATAGGAAGCCGGAATAAATTCTGGTTGCTCCCGAAATTTCGAGAAGCGTACAACATTTTAAGCAAAAATAGACGCAAACATTCTCAAAGAATAAATGCTGAAAAAAAGTTGAATATCAAAACTACATCGTGTAACTTTTAATAGAATAATTTTACAACGATAGTACATTTTGATGTATACTTAATTTCCGCATAATTATGTAAATCTCAATAAACTCATTTAAACAGTTCTTTATATTATACGTGGTTATTCAAGTCGCAACAGTATCATGTGTAATAGAAGGGTGCGTTAGCTACTAATGAGAGCCGTAAGTTGCAAGACGGTGTGTTAATTTCAATGGGAGGAGTGTATTACTAGTAATAGTGACTGTATAAAACTTTAGGTATCTGCATAAAAAAGCGTATTCCATATTGACGATCAACAAAATATGTTAAAATAACGAAAAATAAATTAAAATAAGAGTCAATGCCACAAATCCAAGTATGAAATACAGTCGAATAGTGGAAACTTGCCAACAACGAGTCCACGTAGATTGTAGGCAGTTCAATCTCGCGCATTCGCGCATAGACAAACAGATGAGAAAACACTGATAAGACACGCTTTTGACGAAAGCGAAAATTCGGGGCTAGCAGAGCCAGCTTCCCGCGAGAATAAGCGAAAAGTCATCGGATCCAGCCGTGCAGGCCTGCAGTGAATTCACTGGAATATCGGAAAATTCATCAGCCTTAATAAGAGCAAATTGTCGAGCGTTTAAAATTCGGGCGAGCTCGCGTACGCGCAACAAACTCGAAACAATTAACCCCGGCCTCGCGGACGTGCGGCTCGCGCGCGATGTTTCGCGCGCGGCACAGTAGGCAGTTAAACGAGGAAAAATCGCGAACCTCCTGGCTCGTCTCGTCTTTCGCTCTCCGAGGCTCGCGTTATCGCAATTAAAATCTTCATCGCCTCGCGCATAAACTTTATAAACAAAGGCGTTAACGGCGGTATAAACGCGCGCGAGCCTCATCAATTTCGCGCGCGTATATAAGGCGGCGGCGGCGGCGGCTGCGGCTCTGGGCTTCTTTTTTGTTTATCGTCGGGATTACCCGTCCGCGGCGGGTGATGCATTCCCCTTTAACTCGGTCGGACGATAACTCAAGCGCAGCTCTTGCGCACACCGCTGGCGAAACGTTATTTATGAAGCGGCGTTTTCTTGAAAAGTCTGAAGAGCAGAAGGAGAAGGAGGAGGAGAAGGAGGAATCGTGTTTGTCACGGATCCCGAGTTGTAGTAGTGGATATTTTTCAATTGAGGAACGAATTTCTCGCGGCGAGCCGAGAGTGAGAGAGAGAAGAGGCATTATGACGAGAATTGATCGAGCTCTGTGCGTGTGCACCTAGAGCTCCGTGTGCTCCTGTGCAGTCTGTGTTTCGGGGCTTTTTCGTTAACCGGCAGCCGGCCGTTGTTGCATTTTTATTCCTGATTTATTGACTGGCAGGCTGTTTATTCGATCGTAAAAGGCTCATGATTGATGATTCGGCCCCCGACACGCTGAGGTTTGTTTGCTTTTAGTGAAATTCTATTGATAGATGGCGGCAGCGTCGACTCGTCGATTTGTTTATTTTAATGAATGTCGGAGACGTCGACTGATTTTCGCTTCAACGAGGCGCGTGGACGTGGTTTATTTTTGAAAAAAAAACTAGCAAAAACGAAGAGAACAGCAGCGCGCTTTTGTTGTTTCAAACGATTGAATCGGAGGGAAAAATTTACGATGTGTACCGGAGAGTTGACACAAAAAGCTCTGTCTTTCTCGCTTCTTTCACTTTTGAATGAGAGAGGATTCTCGGAACATTGTATACGAGTACAGCTCGCGTTCAGTTTCGACACGGCTGCAACGTAATATCGCGTTGTCTCGCGCTAGTCACAAATTACTCTTTCCAAGTTTTGAAAGTTGAATCCGGATTTTCGTAACGTATATAACGCATCCACGAGATTCATGCTCTTTTCCTTTTGACCGTCTATACTTTGCAGCCGTTTATACCGAGAGAAATCATTTCTTTTCATTATTTTCCTTCAAAAATGTTCATCTTTCTGTCTGTCAGTTAGGATAATGGCTTGCAAGTAAAAGAAAAAAAAACTAGAAATTTTTCGAATTCCAGTACACGCAGACGGAGGATAATGAGAGTTGAACGCGCGCAATTCACTTTTTAAATTAATTTACGACGAAGCGAGTTATTCGAATGTTTGTTAAAATTCTGATAAAGCCATACGCATGGGACGCGTGGCATATATAATACAATCTCCTGGCTCTTCAACCGAAACGGGATAGAGCGGTAACATTATATCCCAACAAATTCTCCGAACAATTCCATCAGCGCCGGGCTGAACAGCGAAAATTCCCGCCATACATTCGTCCGCAAATTTTCACAACGTTTTGATACGTGACACTCGGTCAGAGCGATCTGTTATATTCCCCCTCTTCGAAGCGCGCGCACCGCCGGCGAAAGATAAACCGTATAGGTATCGCGCGGCTGCGGAGCCTAAAAAGCTGAAGTATTGCGGGAGAAAAGGACAGTGGGGATATCGTTAATGAAAAGCCGAGAGGGAGAGAAGCGAAATGACGTATCCTCCAGCCCCTCTGCGCCAGGTTGTACGTACGCGTATACGTCGTTGACAGAGAAAAATAAATTGTTGCCGCCGCCCTCGAGGAGTCGAGAGCTGCGCGATGAGCAAAAAACGTCGAGGACACATTGTGCCCGTTTAATCGTGAAATTCCGCGCTTTCTAATTGCTTCGTGCCTCCCTTCCGCCGTACATAACCGCGGCTCCGAAATGACGATGTAGTTTATGATAGGCCATGGGAGCCATGAGGGTTACGAAGGGGGCAAGGCTTGAAAGGTTATCGCCGTCGTTTTTGATTGTCCGACTAAACGCTCGGTTGCGCTACTGCGCGCGCGTTTCATCGCGGCTACAGAGCGTAATTTATGGCGGCGCTTCGCTTTTTCCAGGAAATCTTCCATTTCGCGATGAGTGAAGCCGGCGCGGTTGGGATATATATGCGTAGCTAGCTCCGCGCAATGTACGTTTGCGGAAAATCCGATTCTCCGCAGATTTTCGGGGAATATCAAAAAATTTGACTTACGACTCTCGGCGACGTTCGCAATCTGCTTTTTCGAAATTCCCGCGCACCCCGCAGTCGTCTTCCGGCGAGGAAGGGTTGGGGCGAACGTCTCATCCAGGCTCGCTGACCCAGAAATATCTCTCGCGATTTGAAAACAGACTCGCGCGGCGGAAGGACGGGAGATGAGAGAAACGAACGCGAACGGAAATTCAGGCTCTCTTCTGTCGAGCGCGAGATGACGAATGCCTCGGGATCGTCGCGGCAATGAAAAGCTTCTCTAGCCTAGCTACCGGTACGCGTGACTGCAAATGGACTCGCACTTGCTGGTTTTACGACGAGCAGCTTTGCCGAGCCAATAAAAGCCCACTAGACGGATGTTAACGGCCAGTCGCGGTCAGCTTTATGGACAGACGGACGCTTAGAATATGGGATTCGTCGAGTTTGATCCGCTGGGTTGATAGCGCTTAACCTCCGCGCTTGCCATCTATTCTACTTCTAATCGATCCTTTCACCGAAAAGTCTCCTTGGGGTCAGCCTATTTTTATCTGTTCGATCAACCGATTCTCGAAGTGTATTCGTAGGGAAAACCAATCCTTTTTCATACGTACAATCTTTTGTTTAACGTAGAGCATAGAAACCTGCTGTAACTGACCGATGTCAGCAACGAAGTTAAATTATTGATTCGTCAAGCAGCGATTCTATTTCTGAAAGCGGAAGACCGACTCGAGAAGCAGCCTGCTTAAATAACATAAATTTATCCAGGGAAGTATACGATATTTTGGAAGAAAATACATGTACTTAAATGAAACTTTTTAAAAAGCTTTTTCCTTTTGATAAGCCATTCAAGATTATATATTTTCTTAAGCTTCATAAGATTATTCTCTCAAAAGTGTACAGATACGCGCCTGGCCGTGCACTGCACAGGTATATACGTACTCGCTTGAAAGAGCTTGCGCGAAAATGGTAATGTATAGCGGTGAGAGGCAGCGGCGGTGGCAGCGAGCTCTCCTGGCTCACATATTCCATCAAGAGCCACTCGTGTTAACGTCGAACGCCATGGAGGTCTCGTGGTTTTCTGAACGATTAACGAATTAACCCAGGAGCACGATCCATCACTCGACGCGATCTATACGCATACACAGCTACGCTTATATCACTGTGTGTGTGTGTGTGTGTGTGTGTGTGTGTGTGTGTGTGTGTGTGTGTGCATACAGCGCATCCGCGACTCTGCGTGTACGACGGGGAATAGACGCGGCCGTCCAGGCCACGCTGCGATTTATGATGTAAATTAACGACTGGGGCGTTTCTATCAATTTCATTACCGCTTGCGGCTAGAGAGTTATACGCGTAACAGCGTTCGTGTGTATATATATATATATACACACACACACACACACGTGCGCGCGATTCAATATCAGACTTGCACCCTTTCGCCGCGTACAGGAATCTGTATATATGCTCGAAGCCATATATACATAGCTTCGTCAAAGGTATACCTTTGGCTCGGCGCTTCCGCTTCTCTCGTTCTCTCGCGCTCGCTCTTTTTCAATTTTCGAAGAAACGCGCGCTCCTTTCGCGAAAGGATTACATCTTGGCGTTACAAGCTTTATGCCGGTATACGAGCTGCATAAAACTGCGTTGCATGACTGCAGTGTATAGCGACAACTTCGACGCGTCGCTGCCGCTGACGGTGAAACTCGCGAAATTTACGAGGAAAACACGTAAAGCTACCCAGTAAAGCTCTGCTGTTTCCCCTTCCCCCCGCTCTCCACTCCCCTGCGTAAGAATATACGTGTGTCTGCGCGTATATATATAGGGCTCGACGCGTCATAAACGCGCGAGATAACCCGCCGCCGCCGCCGCCGCCGCCGCCGCCGTCGTCGCGGAAGTCGTACTCGCAGGGGGATTAAGTGTCGCGCAACGCAGAGACTCGCCCGTTAGCGCCGGCTGGGAAATTGGCAGTTGCTTTTGGGCTGATGTTTGCCCTTGTAATTGATTGATTCCATAGCTCTAATGGCGCGACTACAGTTGGCCTAATGCATTTCCCGCACCCCCGCGCGTGCCACACATATATGTATATACGCACATATACACGATCCGCAATCGAGTCGCAAGCTCTCGTTGGCAGTCACGCGGCTGCAGCGGCTATTACGCTGCGCGTCGTCGCTTCCGTGCAGCACAGAGATCGATTTGCTTTACCGTGCTGCAGGCTTTCCGAAGTTCTGAGTTTCCAAAGAGAGACAATGCGGGCGAGACGCGCTTTTCGACTCGGCCTAGCGCGTGCGAAATCCTCGATATATTAAAACTGCGCGCAGCGCTGCTAAGCCGCCGTGTTTACTACGCCGAAACTGCGTCGATGCGCGCAAAGCCCCACCACCGCACGGTGAGTATACCTATATGTACCTGTATATCCACGGAGAGGGAAGAAAAAACACAGAGCCGAAAAAAAGGCTGACTCTCTCTCTCTCTCTCTCTCGCTCGCGTGCGGATATTGCGGAGGGGCTAATCCGACCCCGAGAGCGTATACACAGGGGCCGAGCGAGTGGCGTTTTAAAAAGACTGCGGTTCCCGCGCGGAAGAAAAAAGTGGAGCGTGCGGAATCGATGTAAGCGCGCGGAGGCTGTAAAAATATCATATCGCGCACGTGCGGGTTATATGCGCTAAGCTCGCGCGTGTGTATCGGAGTCGCAAGAGATAAAACTGGGAGAGAGTGCGAGTCAGGATGGCTTCTTTTTCCTCGCGTATTGGGGGCTGCGTCGAGCTTTATGTACTCGCAGATACGATAAGGGGGGGACGAGTGGGCTAATCGTTGAACTTTTTCTCTTCCTTTTTTTATTTATTTTTTTTTTTTTTGTTTGGAGGAGATAAAAGTGTACGGTAAATATTGAATTCCTGGCGTCGTATTCATCGCGGCGATCCTTTTAACGAAGTGAGCATGTCAAGCCGTGTGGTGGTTGCGGTCGAATTCAATTTGGCATTTTTGTTTCGCGCGGCGCGAGAAAGCGAGGGACGGAGGAAAAAAATGTGAGCTCGGCGGTGGGCGCGAGTCATCAGTCAAGGGCCGAAACGAGGTTACGCGTCGCTCGATTAGAGAAGCGGCAGACAGAGGCCTGTCATGATTTTCTGCTCGGATATAACGGATAGCCGATGACGAATCCTTTCGCGCTTTGATCAATTCCGCCCCGTCGCGCACCGCATCAGAGATAAAAATTTGGACGTCTGGGGCAGAATTTCCATCTGTGTAAGCGTGCGTTCATTTTTTTTTTTGCAGACGAAAGATCTGGACCCGAGAGCTTGTAATACTGAAGCGAATTGAAGCTCCGAGCTGTAAACACATTGGGGAAAATTAACTGTATACTTCCGCCGGGCAGCATCAAAGGCGATGTGAGGTAATCCTGTAAGGGAATCTTTTTGTTGTCCAGGCACGCGTGTATGGAGGCAAAAGTTTGAGGGAGCGAAAATTCAATTGGCCGTTCGTTCGTGTATGAAACGAGGCCGGAAACGCTTTGACGAAGTTGTTGCGAATTAGCGGAGGACGCGCTCGTTAGCCTCCTCGAGAGAGGCTTGCACATAATTATGACGCTACCAGCGAAAATCACGTAATCCCGAACAATCAGCGAGTGCCCGGCAGATGATGAGAATTTTGTTTTCGAATTTTCTCTTCTTTCTCTCTCTCTCTCTCTCTCTCTCTCTCTCTCTCTCTCTCTCTCTCTTTCTCTCATCTCTTCAAGGATATGTTGGCCATTGCAATGAATTGGGAAAGTGTGAGTTTGTTATTACTTCGAGTAGATTTTAATGAGCGAACAGTGTGATGGATTTGAAAGTATCCCATACGGAATAATTACAGTGTACGAGGAAAATTGAAGTAGCTATAAAGCTTTATCTCGATGGAAATGAAAGTGTCGGGATAAGTTTTCTCGCGAAGAAATATTGCCCTTTTAATCCGCAACGACTTATTCCTGAATAGATAATCCTTTTAAACGCCCATGAAGAAGCCAAAATGTCTGAGCAATGAGAAGTTAAATTGCGCAAAGGATCGAATCAAATATCACCGGTTCCGGTTCTTCAACCACAATTATGTTTAAACAATTAGTAATAAATAGTTTGTAAACCCTATCTACTTCTCATGATTTGAAGGCACAGTTTATTCAATAATTGTTTGTTTTGTTACGAATAAAATATACCTTACAGTTTTTCACCGTAGCCATTAATTGTCTATTGCGTTTAATTTATAATAAAATAATAGTTTTGAAGTGAAGACAGGAACTCTTTTACAATGTTTTTCGACAGAGCCAACAGGCACTATTAACATTTTTAAAGTAAATTTTTTTATGCTTTCATAAATAATTAATGAATAAAACGCGATTTAGCTGCGATAAATCGTATCTGTTTTCTCTGCATCAAAAAGATCGAAATTAATTTCATCTTCATCTTCCGCTTCCTCTTCTATCTCACTTATTTCGTCATCTGTCTCTAATTTTGATTCGTGTTTTGTAATGTCCCCAGTTAAAACCCAACCCTAATGCTATCATTTGCTTATTTAGCATAGCGATTCATAAATATAACGCAAACATGTTTGAAAAACATATCCATTTGTTGTACGTCCCGAGTGACGCACAGCAGAGTTATGCAGTTTCTTAAAACTCGCTTAAACTCCTTGTAGATATCTTTTTCATCTGTGTTTTCTTTCCTAGCAGAATATAATTTATCGATAGTTCTAGCTACAGTTTTGCAAAAGTGGCTGAAACATATTTTAATTAAAGTTATTGGTTGGCGCAATTCGTTTCGTCCGTAAAAACGAGAATATGTTTTCTCTAAATATTCTATTAGGCTCATTTCATTCCAACGCAACACTAGGCTATGAATCATAACCCATGCTTGCAGGTCTACAACTACAATTTTGGCGATAGGCCATTTCACTTTTTCGTTTAAAATAAATTGTCTGAAATTAGATAGCCAATTACCTATTGACGTGGTGTCATGCTCACACATAATCATGTGAGCAAGTTTTAGAATTCTTACGTTATGCCGAACTAAAATACAATAATAATAAATTTGCTTACATTAATACCTCGTGGTACTCTGCAAATTTTTCCAGTAGCATCCAAATGTAAGACTATATCTTTTTGATCGGACAATGCATCAAGAGTTTGTTTAGTGTACATTATAGCCCTTAATGGATTGCCACAAATCCTTAAAAGTGGGTCTTTAAGTTTTTGCTGCTCTACCCATGATTGATTTAGATCTTCTGAATTTAACTTAAATCCTACAGCAGGCGAAATCATATCCTGCATGTGCCCATCTTGCATTAATTCAACATTTGTATTTGCAACAATTTTGTCAATAAATGTCTTCACCCCTTCTTTTTTCATCTCTTCCCTTCATTCCCTACGTTTCGATCCCTTTAATACCTGCACGGAGAGAAATTTATAGTAAATTTTAGAATTTTCAATATTAAATATTACAAGAATTTATAGTAATCTGAGCACACACTTCCCAAACAGTAATTTCTACAATAAAATATAGTAATTTTTATAGGTGATAATTTTTACTATTTTTTCTATCAATATTTATTTTTTGTATCGTTGTAACTTTTACTATTTTTTCTATCAATATTTACTTTTTGTATAGTCGTAAATTTTACTATTTTTTCTATCAATATTTATTTTTTGTATCGTTGTAATTTTTACTATTATCAAAATGAATAATTGCAAATAAATTATTGAAACGGTACAAAATGTTTAAACGTTTTTGTTTACGGAATCATTTCTTTCGCGTAATTTTACAAATATTTGTTTGATTTATTAACTGTCGTTGTTGCAGATTTAACTTCATTCACAATTTTATTGAACTTAACCTAACTTAACCTTAAGCCGTACACTATGAATATATCGCAATATCGCCTTTAATATGTAAACGCACGCACATTGTTATTGATGACTGCATAAACGGGCTAATATATACTAATCGAAAGCAATTTTAAGCACTTGCGGGTTATACGAATGCCATCCAACTCCACGTGTGTAGATAACCATGCTACTTCTAGCGGCCATTTTGAGCATCATATAATTTTTGTGTTTGAGCGATAAGTGACCCAACGTATTATTTGGATAGAAAAAAATTGTTTTGACAGTATAAATTAAAACAATGGTTAAATAAAATTATGACATCATATATTATTGATTTTATTTTTATTATATTGACATTTATTTTGACAAAATCAAATCCAAGTTTTTGGTATATAATAATAGCCATTCGACAATAAGGTGAAATAGGAAATTGTACAATGTTCGACTTCGTCATTTTGCAAAATATGATAGCTTACGTCTTTATTATTATAAATTTTATATGCCGCAAAGTGTTTATCCAAAAAACAGTTCTGGAATTTTCTACATAGGACAAAGAAATTTTGATTTTCTAAAATAATTTCAGAAGCGACATAAAATTCGGGACCATTTTCTGTAAACATAATTAAAATGGTATGTTTGCTGATTTTATCATCATTTAAGTAAATGCAGTTTGTACTTATTACAAAGCATCTTAATGACTCGGGAGTAGAAGTTTATCTACGATTTCAAGTTACAAAAGGTGTGATATCGAAACTATTATTGATAAATCTAATATTTTGTATACGTTGATGACGAATGGCTGCAGTTTTATTGATACTTAATCTACTGGTAGTCGAACTTGATATTTTTTTACAAACTCTATGTTTTGCTTCAAATCGTATACCAATGTGTTGAGTACGCCTCTGAGAACCTGTAAATAAAAAATGATAAATTGTGAATTTTAACATTAGATTAATTTATTGTATTTAATATTAAAAAATGCATGTTTATTCTTACCTAATTATTTTGTTGAAGTCTCCAACTTGATTTGATGGAAGAAAAATAGAATTCCAACTTAGCGTCATATCCACTGAAAAAAATGAAATAAATTAATATTTCAAAAACCATAAAAATCAGCTAAAACAATATAGAGAAGAATACTCATCTTTTTCCGTAGTCCTTGCCAAGCCTTTGCTTTTGACTCCTTAATGGCAAATCCTTGTAGCGATGAAAATCCTTTTTTCCTCCACGAGCCATCACCAGAAATGTTTAGTCCAAGAGCACCATCTTCAGTAGCGTCTCTTTCTTCTTGGACTGCAGCTCGCATAGACTCCTTAGAAACACTTTCACACACTTCACTGAACTGCTGATTGATGAAATCATAAGCAGACTGAGCTATAGGCTTAGGACAGTCCATTATGCCACAAAATGTCGAAAGTCCAGCATGTCCAACACCAAGAGCACGAGATGCAACAACAGCCCTTCGGTTCATTTCCCATGCACGATTACTTTCACCCACTTTTTTGCTAGAATTGATGCTGGAGACTTCTCTGCATCGAACACATGTCACTTCAATTTAAAATCCTAATCCAAACATTGTTGATTCAGAAAACTGCACTTCACTATGACACTGTTTGCAACACAACACATTTTGGAGTTCAGGAAATAGAATATTGATGTCAATAATTCTATTCTTGACTCCGTAGAGGCCTTCTGCTGCTGGAGTTTCAAGTTTTCTTGAAGATGTCGAAGGTCTTGGTTGTGCAGTTGAGTCTACTGCGTCACTGGGTCTAGTTCCTGTATATGTTCTTGGTCACCTTTTACTTCTTCCACAGGAGTATTTCCTATCTAAATGAGTGTTAGGCAATCTGCCCATGTTATCACTCATTGTTATAACTAACTAATCTAAACTAAAAGCTAAACTAACTAAAATTTCTTACAACTACTCTAACCTTTTTACTTTAAAAAATTAAAATATAAATAACTTTAGAAGAAAAAAAGGTAAATAAACACTACTGAAAAAATGGTAAATAAACAAATAACTAAATTTAACTATGTTTTCTAACCTTTATGTACTTTACAAAACAGGACTTCAGTCAGGAAGAAACGATGTATACATGGTCGGTAATGGGAGTTCAAATATTTTCGTCACAGCGATCGTCACGTTTTAGTTACAGAATCGCCGCCTAGACTGTTGCGAAGAGCGCGCGTATTTGAATTTCAACTAATGACTATATAGTTTCATGAAACTCAGAATGAAAAAAAATCATCATTTATTGTTATAAAATAATTTACGAAATACGTATGTATGTTTAAGAGCATATGTGTGTATGCGAGTGATATACACACACACATACACATGCGCGCGAACATACACACATTCGCGCATAAATACATTCATACGCAAGGAAAAAGTTAAACATTTCTGTAATACGATATATGTGTGTGTGTGTGTGTGTGTGTGTGTGTGTATATATACACACACACACATATATAGTTATAATAATACTGTTTTTTACAATTACAATAAAAATATCTAGTTCTGACTGGATTTATTAAAAAAAAATGAAACTTTCCGATACATTGAATAAATAATTTTTATTACGCAAATTTGCGAGAAGCCAGTCAAAATATTTATTTAGTATTTTACTTATAATTTTGCGGGAAAACTTTTTTTCGAAAAACGGCTTTCGAGAGCATATTCTGTAGTAAATTTCCTATCAAAACAAATAAAAAAAATCGACTTTTTCAAGTTTTAAAGGTGTTGGGTCCCCTTAACATGTTTCTTTTCAGCTTTAATGCTATATGCGAACTAACTTGTTATGGATGCAATAAAACACTCTAAATTACCAATTTTTCGGAAAAAAAAATCTTTTTTATCTGTGTACATAACCTTTATATGCCTGAATTGCAATGCTATCATCATAACAATATTTACATTTATCATAAAAAGATTTGGCAGTGCCTTTGTGAAGATTTTGCTGGTTATTATAATAAATATTTACTAAATTGTAAACCAGTTTAGCTACATTTTAGGACACCACATATTTTTTAAGTACATTTTACTTTCTACCGTAAAATTATTTACTAAAAAATAGAGAAGTATTTACGAGATATTGAGAGGAACGTTGAATTGAATCAACTAAATTGTAATAATGATAATGCAATGATTACATTATATATATGGATGATTCTCTGTGATATCGACTGGCTAAAAAATTACTTTTATTCAAACTATCCTAAATCTTTTCTACTCGAAGAAATGCAACTCCAAAACTTTTTTTAAAATTTTTCAATCAAGTCCCTTCGAGCTGCAGAGGGTTAAAATTGGTCAAATCAGGATTTTTGGCATATTGTTGTAAGTGTTCTATATATTGTTGTCGAGAACCGCTTCCCTGAGGAGCTATATTGATGAAATGATTGATGAAAATAGGCAAAAAATTGAGAAAATGCTTAAAATGACAAGTTTGACCCTCTGCAACTCGAAGAGACGGGCCGATGAAAATCTTAAAAAATTAAAGTTCACTTACAGGATTGTAAGCAACATTTTCAAAATATTTTTTGATGGGGTGAACAATAGCAGTAACCGTTTCTTTGTGGTTATAAATAGTGTGTGTGTGTGTGTGTATGTGTGTGTGTGTGTGTGTGTGTTTGTGTGTATTGAAAATTATAGCTCGAAAAAACCATTTTCCTCGATTTTTTTTCTGATACGTATCGCACGTGCGAGCACAAACCTTTTCTTATTTTGTTAGGACAAATCGTCTGCGCGAAGGTCATTATCATTTTTCTCGCTTACTATTTAGGTTACATGTTATGATATATAGATTTGTAGAAAGGGACCTTAATTTCTGTTTTTATTTATTGCTCTTGGCGCGCAATACACGTTTCAGCTACGTTCTCTATGGGCGTTATGCGCAAGGTCGACGATCGAATTAAGCCATGCGTTTGATTGATTTGCATTGAGTTAATGGAGCGTATGCGTGAGTCGCGATTTTTAAAATTTTTGCATGTATATATGGACGATTCTATGCGAATTTGAAAAGTAAAAAAATTAATATCTACCTATATTATATAGTTATTTTGATTTTGGGTGAGATTTTGACGGGCCCCGCAATTCTTGGTCTAATTGTGTCAAAATTTAGGTTATTTTGAGAATCACACGGGCCCCGCATAGGGCCCCGCAATTTACCAAGGTTTTATGACTCTATTTTGATTTAGGAGAGGTGCGGGCCCCGCATGGGCCCCGCATAGGCCCCCGCACGGGCCCCGCATTAGTACTTTCTTTTCTCTCATAGACATTAATAAGCGTATTCTAAGTTTCTAAGCGTATTTTTCAATATGGGCCCCGCATAGGCCCCCGCACGGGCCCCGCATTTTACCAAGGTTTTCTGTCGTTATTTTGATTTAGGAGAGGTGCAGGTCCCGCATAGGCATCCGCATAGGTCCCCGAATCGAACTAGGTTATTTTTTTCTTTTATGAGTAATTTATGACTAACTTTTATGTGACTAATAACTATCGCAAAAGTTGGTCATTTCTATTGTTATGTTTGTATTATGTTTGTCTTTCGCTAATACTTAGAATGTGTATAAGGGTTTGTATATATAGTTTATTGACTATAGAAATGTCATTGATGGAGTCATAGAAAGATCATTGATGGAGGTTGACATAAACGAGACTCTCTGGGTGGGGGGGGGGGGGCGCTTGGAGCGCGTCGACGCAGAGAGACGGTCCTCGCTCTATTTGGTCTAGAAGACGGCGGGCGTGGAAACGCCGTAGTAGGAGAGAAGCTGCTCGTGGAGCAGGGTCTGGAGTCGCCTCGCTACTGCAGAAGACTCGTCTGTTCGCTTATAGCAGTGACAGGGTGAGGGGCTGCTCATGGAGCAGGCTTCGAAGTCCCACGATGCAGTCACGTCCGACTGGAGCATCTACGTTGCGTGTAGAGCGGACACAGCTCAGCCTCTACACGTTGACTCTGGAAGCGAGTCTGGACGATAGCAAGAGCCCGCTCAACTTCTCCTTAGTCTCTGCAAGAGAGAAAGAGAGAATCTCTGAGGAAGTCTGTGAGCGGTGGTTAACCTCAGCAGAGGCGGGCTATGACTTCCTAGGCGTTGACTCCTTCCGCTGGCTGCAGTGTTGGAGCGGTGCGTCGGCTCCGTCAGTGTCGCCTCCGATGTTCAGCGTCTGAATAGTTGACGCTGAGAGGGTGGTGGTTGGCCTGGCTCCTATAGGGGCCGATTGAGGGGAGGGGTTTAAAAAATAGCGCAGGAAATAATCTGTTTAATTATTTCCTCGCTTATATCAAGTCTCGTTTATATCAAGGTGAAGGCATTAAATTAACTGTAGACTTAAGGGTTTAAGTGATAGGTAGAGGTAATCATAGATTGTTACAGATATAGTTTTTAGGTTGTGGTGGTGTTGTGTATTTTTAGGTTAGATGTTGTTTCTAGGAAGATGGTGGAAGTGATATGTATAGGTAATAAATGTAGATAAAATTATTTTTATTTTTTCCACATCACCATAACAATAACAATTTAACACTATAACAATTTGAATAATTAATAAATACAATAATTAATATAATATAATTTATTAATATATAACTAAATTTTAACAACAAAATTTACTCTTGACGATTTTGTCTTCTTCTATTTAATTCCTCTTCTGTCTCCTTATTCAAACAAGTAATCAATTTCGAAAAGAACACCGCAGCATTCTCAAAATTACGGTGGTATGGGTTCACTCTTATATCTGAAACGTACAAATAAACATAACATAATAAATTTCGTAACGAAGCGATAATATTAACGTATATGTACGTGCAGATGCGCCGTCGATAAATATAACACACAATGGATGTACGAATTGATAAAGCGCGTGTATTACACACCGTCTCTCTCTCTCTCTCTCTCGGTAGGATCGCGTACATGTACATACTGTTATGACCAGCGCGATTCGAGATATTCGAATCGCGCATAGCAACCGCTGCAACTTCGCGGTTGTTATTGTATTTGTTTACTAGTCTAGTCCTGACAGCTGTTCAGCATAGACGTGTTATATTCGCGCGAGTTAATAAAGTCTTTAAGTAGTTCCTTTTCTAATAAGACGTGTATTTATTAACTCCCCGGCCTGATCATAACAATACGTAGGATTGAGAGAAAAAAGAGAGAGAACGAGAGGAAGACACGCGATGCGCGCGGACTCTTTTCGCACTTGAGCAACGATAAGAGGCGGAGGCCTTTGGCTATTAGCAGATGCGGGCGTTAGATGCGCTTTCGGCGCGAGTGAGCCCGAGAGCTGATGGATGACGACGACGACGACCATGTCGCCGGTCGTCCTGCGACGAGTTCCTGCATATAATAATACGCAAAATATACGCGCGCGCGCACCAGATCATTCCTGCAGCCTCACCGCGTCGCGACTTTTTATGAATTTAAGAGTATTTACATACACCGAGCGCAACTACTAGCACATAAAAAAATAATAAAAATCCTTACCTCTTCGTGGATTCCGAACTCCTCGCTGGTTTCCTGGATTTCCATCCGGTCCTGGCGCTGGTTGCGGAGCGGGATCCCTAGTTGGCGCAGATGGAACTGGATGTGGAGGACCTTGATCCTCTCCGCCAACGGCACCTTCGTCAACTTGGAAATCGTTCTCCATTTCGTGTTTCGTTTCCGTACGTTCCTCACTGACTCGACGACGGATTCAGACTGACAGTTGATTGATTTTTTTTACTACGTTGTTTTTAATTATAATGAAGTTAACTGCATTTGACAAAACAAACAATTATTCGAAATTATTCTTATACAAAAATTCGAATAGTTTTATAACTTAATAAAAAAATCAATTTATAAATGATATATAATTAACTCTTATAATTATATATCATATAAGTTATGAAACCCTCTTTATAAGTTATAAAGAATGTTTGTATAAGCATAATTTTAAATATAGAATAAAATGACTCTATCGCTCTACTCTTTTTCGCAACGATACCGTTCAATTCGAATAATGGAACTCGAAAATCGGTTGCAAAGTTTTACTACATATTGGCATATTTATAAACATCGGATATGCAATAAAAGTAAATAAAATTCAGACCTTGGCCGTAGTCTTCTTCGATTCCTGACCATCGCTTGAACTTGCGTTAATTCCTGCCTCAAAAACTTCAGTGTTTTCAAAATTATTTATTGAGTTTTCCTTTGTTGCATTATCTAATTCATTCGTCTCGTTTTTTTGGTCAAATACATTTGACATCGTAGATTCTGCAAAGCTTAAGTTTGTAAAGGCAGTTTCTCCACTTCGTTTTATGGACGTCATTGAAGGTTCAGGCACGAGACCATCACTTTTCCTAAGCTGTGAGTAGATAAATAATAATAAATATCCTAAGTAATGAATAGTACATCACATGGACGACAAGATAACAAAAACGCGAGTGGTAATCAATAAAAATTACTGTAACTCAAAAATCGGGTGCAAAGTCTTAATTTATATTGCGCATTTATAAAGTTTGAATATGCAGAAGAGAATCATTAAAATACCTTTGTTGCAATCTTCTTTGATTCTTGACCTCCGCTCGAAATTGCACTTAATAATGTTTTTTCGAGTGCTGGGAACGCATCATTTGGAAATATTGGAATGCAGGAACTACGACTTGTATTATTATCATCTGTCTGCTTGCCATTAGCTAAAAAGTGAAAAAAATTATGTAAAAGTAGTGCAAAAGTCTTAAATTTTGTAAATTACATTTGTACTTACAACATTTTAATACCATCCAATGTCCACATCTGCTGTTTCCAATGAATAATAAGTTTAAATCTTGATTTACAGGATGGTCGCACGTAAGCTTTTGCAATAAAGCAATTTTTCTGTTTATTTCTCTGTATATAGCTCTATTCAGGTGCCAGACCTTTACAGCTATGGACACCTCGAAATTAGTACCTTGTTCTGAAGGTTTCGACATGAAACTACTGTATTCAGCTGAAGTCTGAAAGTATATTTCTACGCATGTGCTGTTTAATAAGTCAGAATAATTGGCCCAATTTGTGACGACATGCTTTACAATGCTCTGTCGGATTTCCAAGTGCCTTTCTTGATTATCGAATAGTTGCAATGCCAAGGAACGAAACTGACAGTTGCCGTCCCTCTTTACATTAACTTTTACTAAATTACTAACTTCTAACCGAGATTTTAACTCGTTACGGAACTGAGATTGTGTCTCCCATGTGCGCTTCAATTTGTTCCTCATAACCTTTTCATTTAACGTCTTCTTGGGTCTTCTGTTTATCTACGTAAAAAAATGATAAGGTATTATTAGGAAAAAAAAGTTAATAGGAATTATTGGAGTAAACCTATTTTTTACATAGGAAAGCTCCCTGCGCGAGTATGGTACATGTAAGACGGGGCTGGCGCGTGGTACGAAAAAATGATTAATAACAATCGCAGCAGCAGCAGCAGCGGCGACAGCGTGCGGTGCCGATCGTAAAAATTTCAAATACAGTTAACTTTAAATACACAATAAAAAAATAGAATAAAATGACTCTATCGCTCTACTCGAGTAAAATTGATTTTAGAATACAGGCTCTGCACTGCATATTCTCACACTGGAGATCTGTATGCAGGCAGGCCTCAAAAAAATATAAAAGAGAGAAATATAAATTTCTCTCTGTTGGCGTTTCGTCCCAGCTGTCAGAGTGGACTCCTCAGTAAGGCTCTGACAGCTTCCTTAGACGCCCGCCACTTCGAAGAGAAGCGGCATTTATGTGGTCTCGGCCTGCGTTTTTCGCTTGCAAGAGAGAACTCTAGCATAGAGAAAAGTCGAGTAGAGCGATAGAGTCATTTTATTCTATGTACTATACTTTCGAGTGATAGAGTCGCATACCATCTAAACTTTGACACTGGCTCTTATAAGTGTCCGCTAGGTGGCGACCTGCCTTTTTCTCTATGCTAGAGTTCTCTCTTGCAAGCGAAAAACGCAGGCCGAGACCACATAAATGCCGCTTCTTTTCGAAGTGGCGGGCGTCTAAGGAAGCTGTCAGAGCCTTACTGAGGAGTCCTCTGACAGCTGGGACGAAACGCCAACAGAGTGAAATTTATATTTCTCTCTTTTATATTTTTTTGAGGCCTGCCTGCATACAGATCTCCAGTGTGAGAATATGCAGTGCAGAGCCTGTATTCTAAAATCAATTTTACTCGAGTAGAGCGATAGAGTCATTTTATTCTATGTACTATACTTTCGAGTGATAGAGTCGCATACCATCTATAATTTTAAATAATTATATATTTTGTAAAATACAGTTTACTTCATTATAAATATAAAACAAAGTATTAAAAAAAAATCAATCATTAAATATTATATTTTACCGTTCATGCTTAGGGGGTTGGCGAGCGGAGCGAGCAGGGGGTACCCCCTAGTGTGTGTGTGTGTGTGTGTGTGAGTGTATATATAGGTGATTCTCTGAGATCGACCGGCTAAACTTTATTCTCCGAATAGAAGAGATTTAGGATTACAAATCCATAAATTTATTTAGATTTTTTCCATCTATCTCCTTTTAGCTACATAGGGTTATAATTGGTGGAAATCAACATATGTGTGACATTAAAAGTATTTTTCTGTAAAGTAGACAAAATTTCCTACAAAAGTGTTGTATATCTCAATGTTGATAAATGCATCTCTGAAGAGCTACACATTATTGAAAATAGACAGAAAATGCTAAAAATCCGGATTTCATGAACTTCGACTTTCTTTAACTCCAAGGCAAGAGTTGTAAAAAAATTGAAAAAATTCATGGTAAATCTTACATATGTCCTGATCTTACAAATTCCCCGAGTTATACATGTATATACTAATGTTTATTTTTTGAGGATTCGATTTTGCATGGAATCGCTGATATTTTATAGACAGTCGTCTATAATATCGTCTATATATAGTTCAAAATCGCGCATCGTTAAAAAGCTTGAGCTCTTAAATTTGTATCTAGTGGGAGGAGGGAAATATCCTGAGGTGTAGATGTTATCTCCGTGTGCAAGAGGCTTGAATATCTTTTTCGCAACGATACCGTTCAATTCGAATAATGGAACTCGAAAATCGGTTGCAAAGTTTTACTACATATTGGCATATTTATAAACATCGGATATGCAATAAAAGTAAATAAAATTCAGACCTTGGCCGTAGTCTTCTTCGATTCCTGACCATCGCTTGAACTTGCGTTAATTCCTGCCTCAAAAACTTCAGTGTTTTCAAAATTATTTATTGAGTTTTCCTTTGTTGCATTATCTAATTCATTCGTCTCGTTTTTTTGGTCAAATACATTTGACATCGTAGATTCTGCAAAGCTTAAGTTTGTAAAGGCAGTTTCTCCACTTCGTTTTATGGACGTCATTGAAGGTTCAGGCACGAGACCATCACTTTTCCTAAGCTGTGAGTAGATAAATAATAATAAATATCCTAAGTAATGAATAGTACATCACATGGACGACAAGATAACAAAAACGCGAGTGGTAATCAATAAAAATTACTGTAACTCAAAAATCGGGTGCAAAGTCTTAATTTATATTGCGCATTTATAAAGTTTGAATATGCAGAAGAGAATCATTAAAATACCTTTGTTGCAATCTTCTTTGATTCTTGACCTCCGCTCGAAATTGCACTTAATAATGTTTTTTCGAGTGCTGGGAACGCATCATTTGGAAATATTGGAATGCAGGAACTACGACTTGTATTATTATCATCTGTCTGCTTGCCATTAGCTAAAAAGTGAAAAAAATTATGTAAAAGTAGTGCAAAAGTCTTAAATTTTGTAAATTACATTTGTACTTACAACATTTTAATACCATCCAATGTCCAAATCTGCTGTTTCCAATGAATAATAAGTTTAAATCTTGATTTACAGGATGGTCGCACGTAAGCTTTTGCAATAAAGCAATTTTTCTGTTTATTTCTCTGTATATAGCTCTATTCAGGTGCCAGACCTTTACAGCTATGGACACCTCGAAATTAGTACCTTGTTCTGAAGGTTTCGACATGAAACTACTGTATTCAGCTGAAGTCTGAAAGTATATTTCTACGCATGTGCTGTTTAATAAGTCAGAATAATTGGCCCAATTTGTGACGACATGCTTTACAATGCTCTGTCGGATTTCCAAGTGCCTTTCTTGATTATCGAATAGTTGCAATGCCAAGGAACGAAACTGACAGTTGCCGTCCCTCTTTACATTAACTTTTACTAAATTACTAACTTCTAACCGAGGTTTTAACTCGTTACGGAACTGAGATTGTGTCTCCCATGTGCGCTTCAATTTGTTCCTCATAACCTTTTCATTTAACGTCTTCTTGAGTCTTCTGTTTATCTACGTAAAAAAATGATAAGGTATTATTAGGAAAAAAAAGTTAATAGGAATTATTGGAGTAAACCTTTTTTTTACATAGGAAAGCTCCCTGCGCGAGTATGGTACATGTAAGACGGGGCTGGCGCGTGGTATGAAAAAATGATTAATAACAATCGCAGCAGCAGCAGCAGAGGCGACAGCGTGCGGTGCCGATCGTAAAAATTTCAAATACAGTTAACTTTAAATACACAATAAAAAAATAGAATAAAATGACTCTATCGGTCTACTCGAGTAAAATTGATTTTAGAATACAGGCTCTGCACTGCATATTCTCACACTGGAGATCTGTATGCAGGCAGGCCTCAAAAAAATATAAAAGAGAGAAATATAAATTTCTCTCTGTTGGCGTTTCGTCCCAGCTGTCAGAGTGGACTCCTCAGTAAGGCTCTGACAGCTTCCTTAGACGCCCGCCACTTCGAAGAGAAGCGGCATTTATGTGGTCTCGGCCTGCGTTTTTCTCTTGCAAGAGAGAACTCTAGCATAGAGAAAAAGGCAGGTCGCCACCTAGCGGACACTTATAAGAGCCAGTGTCAAAGTTTAGATGGTATGCGACTCTATGGTGGCGAGTCATTTTATTCTATGTACTATACTTTCGAGTGATAGAGCCCCACCGCGTCGCGACTTTTTATGAATTTAAGAGTATTTACACACACCGCGCGCAACTACTAGCACATCAAAAAATAATAAAAATCCTTACCTCTTCGTGGATTCCGAACTCCTCGCTGGTTTCCTGGATTTCCATCCGGTCCTGGCGCTGGTTGCGGAGCGGGATCCCTAGTTGGCGCAGATGGAACTGGATGTGGAGGACCTTGATCCTCTCCGCCAACGGCACCTTCGTCAACTTGGAAATCGTTCTCCATTTCGTGTTTCGTTTGCGTACGTTCCTCACTGACTCGACGACGGATTCAGACTGACAGTTGATTGATTTTTTTTACTACGTTGTTTTTAATTATAATGAAGTTAACTGCATTTGACAAAACAAACAATTATTCGAAATTATTCTTATACAAAAATTCGAATAGTTTTATAACTTAATAAAAAAATCAATTTATAAATGATATATAATTAACTCTTATAATTATATATCATATAAGTTATGAAACCCTCTTTATAAGTTATAAAGAATTTTTGTATAAGCATAATTTTAAATATAGAATGAAATGACTCTATCGCTCTACTCGAGTAAAATTGATTTTAGAATACAGGCTCTGCACTGCATATTCTCACACTGGAGATCTGTATGCAGGCAGGCCTCAAAAAAATATAAAAGAGAGAAATATAAATTTCACTCTGTTGGCGTTTCGTCCCAGCTGTCAGAGTGGACTCCTCAGTAAGGCTCTGACAGCTTCCTTAGACGCCCGCCACTTCGAAGAAAAGCGGCATTTATGTGGTCTCGGCCTGCGTTTTTCGCTTGCAAGAGAGAACTCTAGCATAGAGAAAAGTCGAGTAGAGCGATAGATTCATTTTATTCTATGTACTATACTTTCGAGTGATAGAGTCGCATACCATCTAAACTTTGACACTGGCTCTTATAAGTGTCCGCTAGGTGGCGACCTGCCTTTTTCTCTATGCTAGAGTTCTCTCTTGCAAGCGAAAAACGCAGGCTGAGACCACATAAATGCCGCTTCTCTTCGAAGTGGCGGGCGTCTAAGGAAGCTGTCAGAGCCTTACTGAGGAGTCCACTCTGACAGCAGGGACGAAACGCCAACAGAGTGAAATTTATATTTCTCTCTTTTATATTTTTTTGAGGCCTGCCTGCATACAGATCTTCAGTGTGAGAATATGCAGTGCAGAGCCTGTATTCTAAAATCAATTTTACTCGAGTAGAGCGATAGAGTCATTTTATTCTATGTACTATACTTTCGAGTGATAGAGTCGCATACCATCTAATACAATAAAAAAATAATCTCTCCAAAGACATTAAAAGTGCATAAATGAATTAATACACAATAACGTATACTTATTAAGCTCGTGTTACTGAAAGTAAAAAGAAAAATTGCAAAAAAAGTCGCTGTACGCGGTAAGACGGGTTTAGCGCATCATATGGCAGGACGTGGCAGCAAAGAACAACGACAATCCGAAAACACAACGTAAAATGATAAAGTGCGAAGAAAAGCTCGATGCGCGAGGACATATGCGGTAACACGGGGTAGACACGACGTACAGGAGGACGAGACCGCGAAAATATAGACAGCGGCAGCGGCGTGTGTCACCTTCAATCATCAGTCACTTCATCTCGTCAGTTTCAACTGCCGTTAATTGTACATACACAATATGAAAATAAAATCTAGCAAAATAATCTCTAGAATGATACAAGAGCTAAAACTCGATACACTGAGAAGAATCAAGTTAGAAAAGTTGCAATAAACGTCCGAATAATTACTATAATCCTTAGTAATGCTGTGATATACTTGCAACGTAGTAAATATTACTATGTTACATAGTACATTTTAAAACTGACGAAATTTATTATGTCACAGTAATTTATAATACTGAAGCGTAGAAATATTTATCACAATTTGTGATTAAATATTTTGTATCTGAAAAAGAAAAAGATCGTTGATGTTTTTTCTTCAGATACTCGTGGATGACTGTTCGGGACCTATTGGTGATCGAATTTCAAATACTTAAAGTAATATATTTAATGTTCGCTGAATTATCGCTGTATTTATTTAGCCTATAAACCTAACCTAACCTTAACGCAACGCTAAGCTCGCATATATTGTACTTTTACATGTATTGTATGCGTAGGGAATTTCCTTATATACTAATTGTCGATAGATTTGTTCGCTTGCGAGTTCAAGAATTACGTTACGCCACCAACATCAGACTTTCGTACTAAACTTTTATAATAAGCGGTGAATGATACATTAGCAATTGATTAGGAGAATTTATGTTTTATAGTATATTATAGTTTTAACCTTGTTCATATGTGTAACATATAGGATTAAAATAAAAGAGTACAAATATTTTAAATAAAAACTTTATTAAATTAAATCCATCGCTTGGAAACATAATAAGATCCATCAGTTGACAAAACTAAATTAGTAATTATAGAACTAATAATATCCATTTCTTCAAGTGTATCTCATTTAAAATTATTTACATCATAAATTTGAAATGCTTGCAAATGTTAAAAAAACAATCTATTAAATTTTTAATAATAAATACATACTTAGAATCCTTTAAAATAATTTTGTGAATTCTGTGAAATAAAGGTTTCGAAGATGAAAAATTGACAATAGTAGGTGAGCTAGGCCATTCCCAGCACACCCCCCCAGAATCCTATGTCATTACCAGCACAGGCCAGTTCTGGCACAGGCATTCCCAGCACACTCTCCCCAGAATCCTATGTCATTACCAGCACAGGCCAGTGCACGCAGGGTTATCTAAGCCATTCCCAGCACACTACCCCTATGCCAGTACCAGCACACGCCAGTTCTGGCACAGTCGCGTATGCCAGTTCTGGCATATGTCAGTTCTGGCACAGTAACGCATGTCAGTTCTGAAACACACGTCAGTTCTGGCACATGTTTGCAAAAATGAGGCACGCAGCACGCCGCCAGCGGCGAGATCCTGCGTTTGGATGCCGACCGCGAGATCGAGAGATCTCTTGTTTATCGATCGTGATAGCTGCTTTACCGATAGGGGCAACTGCTTTACCCTATAAGTCTTGTATATGTTATATAACAGGTTCGGACTAGTTTTCAAGAACAGTAGTAGATTACTACATTATCGATAGGGAGAACGTCTTTATCCCGTAAGACTTATATATGTTATATAACTGTATATATATGTATAGTTGAATAGATTCGGACTGGTTTTTTCGAACTAATCCGCTAGATGGTGTATCTCATGAATACAATGAGTAAATTATATCCACCCACAATCAAAGTAGCAGAGTAAAGAGGTTAAATAAAGCGAAGGCGGAGTAAGCATGAATACCCTTAGCATCATGGCTTCTCTACCAATATTGGATGAGTCACATAATGATGAGTGGAGCATTCTCAACTATCTTTAGCTACAGGAACTGCCAGCTGTGACAGATCCTGTACTTAAGAACGAGAGACCCAGAGATCAGCATGATTTTGAGGCCAAGTTGAAGTCGGTTAGGGAGCGGCTGCGGTTAGCTGTAAGGGAATATATTCCCTTAGGCAACCCGCATCAGCATCCTCGAAAGAGAATGCAGAAGTTGTTACCCAGTGAGCCGCGCAGTAGACTGGCTATCACAGAGCAGCGACTCTTGGATTATGCTGATAATTGGCAGTCGATTCGAAGAGAACGGGAAAGGCTTGCTACCAGCATCCGTCCTCCTCCTCTAGAGGAGACAGGACCCTGGTGTCGCAAGCGAACCCATCTCTAGAATCATTCTCTCGCTTTTGAGGAAGTCATGGAGGGGTAGCTATAATGGCTGTACCTCACAGGTGGGGGCGTGGCAGGGGCCTCCACCCTTCCTCAAAAAAAAATTATTTTTCAATCTGTACAAACTCATGAATAATTTTCAGATTATAATTATTAGGTTTTGTTTCAAAAATATACACTACTCTCCTGCTTTTTGAGACTAGGCCATTCTAAATTTTTTTTATAGCCATCCCGGGCAGGCATGGAGTTAGTGTTTGATGAATACGAGCTGAATGCAGAGTCTTTTTTTGACGTGCAAGGACTAAATAATTCATATCCTATTTTTTTCGGATATTTACCAATATTCGACGAATATTGTGATAAATGTTTTGTGAAACCAGAATCTTCCCGTTATTCTACCTCTTTTTTTTCTCCTTTGCTTTTATCCATTGTTGAACAAGTGTATTAGAGATGCTTACTGTAAAATGTTTACTAGCATAATGATCTTTATACCAAATGATGTTTGTATTTATAAGAGCCTCACATCCAGCATTCCTATGCATGTGAATATCTCATTTCAGCTAAATTTATATCCTGTGTTAGTATGTCCTTGATAACTAGAGAACGAACCAGAATTTTCATATGAACAGAAATTGTCTTCAAAGCCAGAGTTTTGCTTTTTTTTGAATCTTCACGAATTTCATTATTTTGTGAGAAGGAAACAAAAGTTTTTTCGTTCAATTTTTCCGACTCAACGAGAAATTGACGTTCCTCATCTTTATTCATTCTAGAGGAGAAATTTTTTTTTTTCAACTTATCCATTTTACACTGATGATTGCATAAGCTTATATAACCTACTATATTGTTAACAATGTAGTGAGACGTTCACTGTACGCTGTTTACTAGCATAATGATGCTATTACCAAATGATGGGTTATATTTATAGGAGCCCCATCCATCGTTCCTATACGTGAGGTACAACTAATTCACTATTACCTCTCCGAATATTTTTCTACTTAATTATCACCTTCTACCATCTTGAATTCACTCCCACTCCATTGCTCTAGCTAAAGGTTGATACAATTCTATCGTATATTTCTTCATAAGTTGCACGTTGTGAAGAGCACGACAGGATTTATAAGCTCCATGATGATGATTACATACTGTTACAAGTTTGATCTTGTCCAGAGGTGGGTATCCCATTTCAGCTATGTCAATAACGTTAAATTTAAAACGTTCTAACCATTCCTTTTTTAAAGATCCCATCACTAGAACTCTTCGAATCGTGTAAAGCTTCTCGAAGTATCTTTCCAATTTCTGTATACTCAACATCTCCAGATGTCCATGATAAACCATGATAATGATGTTCTAACCATGTATTCTGCTGCTTGTATTTATCAGTAAGTCGACGCCATGGAAAAGGTTCAAAGGCTTAAAGAGTAGAACTAGCGGCTGACTTTGATCTTGAAGAGAAACTATAGCAAGCTCTTTGAGAATAAAGTCATTACCTGACTTCTTAAAGCCTTGCATGTCAATCAAGTACTCCATGTTGAATGATACTCGACTGAGGTTGCTTCTCTTCTTTATACATGTATCCCCACCACTACCCCCACTGTTTCTAAAAACAAGTTCAATCTTGTTCAAAAAAGTTCAAACAAGTTTTCTTACATCACCATTAGTAGGATTATACTGAACTATACGATCATGTAGAATCAAGCAGTAGGCAGATGTCCCTGCAGGGAAATTCTCTTTTGATTCGAACTCGAGGCGGACATCGACTGATGCATTCTTCAAAGACTCATTTTGCTTTGAGCAATCAATCACGATGAGAGGAAGAAAAGTGATAAAGTGTATCTTTTTTAACATAGGTTCAACACTCTTATCATAGTATGCACATTGAATATTTGCATACATATCGTAAAGCATAGAGTATTGATTACGATCTATATCCAGATTTAGATTTCCGTAAGGGTAGTATTGCGAATTGAGAAATAGTTTTACATTACTGATATTACAATGATCGAAATGACTGGCATTAACTACATTCATTCCTTTGCGATTTGTTTGAAAGCCGAGAATAATAAATCGAGGTTTTTCCAATTGATTAGACGTTTTCACAGTCCAAACATGTCTGGGTGTAGTAGGAAGCAAATGATATTCATACAACTCTCAACTGCGAAAACTCATGTCGATAGGTTTACTCTTTTGAATACGATTAAGTAGACTAATTTTATGCATATTTGAGAGTACTACATATGGCATCAACCATTCGATTCTTGTTAAAGTAATTTTAAATTCTTCATATACAGCTGGAGTAGTAGCTGTTGCAGCCGTAGTGGCTGTTTGGATAACTGCATTTAAATCATTTCTCGATCTAGTGAGTATAAGTTCATGCTTTACATTGACAACTATCTTGCGATAGTCCTCCGCGAAACCAAGAAGCATACTCAAAGGTATAGATATGTCAAAGTAGCCGTCGCTATTCGTTAGCTTCTCTTTCTCCTCAACATCGAGCCAGCCGGCATTTTGAATGATTAGACTTTGACTAGGATTGATCGAAGTCCATCCTTTCATGAGACTAGTCAATCCGACGTTCTTGCATTTGTCAATCTCTATAGCGTTTATCTCATATCTTATTTCCTCAAACATGTGACAGATGGCATTGTTTACTAGTTTAGTATTCGTTACTAGTGTACCATCAGCTTTGGTTAATCTACCACAAACATGCAACGCGCTGCGTGAAGGTAATAAACACAAGTCTTGATGTTGAACAGAGATACGAATTTCATCACTATTGTTGTAAGACGAAGCTGTATATGGTTGATGAGCATGAATTTCATAATTAGATATAGAATCATCGAAGGTTACTGGAGATCTTATATTTAGAATCTCTCCCATTTTGACAACAGAAGAATAAACAGGTTATTTTCCACCAGGTTTGACTCTTAGTCCGAGTCCTCTTAAGAACTGTACGTTTTGTCGTGTTAGCGTTCTGATTGCTCGCTGACGACTGATGGTTGGTTGACATTTTGGTTTACTTATATACCCTCTGCCAGTATAGACGATACCCATCACGCTTGCTTCAAGTGTAACCTAATTGTTATTATTTCATCACGAAAGTTAACTAGATTTCCGTCTTGATCAACTATACGTAGTTGTAAATAATCAATGGACTTTGTAGTCATCGGAAGATAAATGACTTGTGATGGGACCTCGATGATTTTGTAGCCGGGTGGAACTGCTGGGAAGAACTCGTGTATAGTATGAACCCGTTCTCCAGTTATATAAGCTCCAGCAGTGATGTTACACTCAACTCACAGTGCGTTAACTTTAAGAATGGATACCGGTAGATCTGAGTTGTGTGTGATATTAGCCTCGAGGACACGTTGTGTAAAGCCCAATAGTTGACCAATAGAATCTCGAGGACGGAAGTCTATTGTCTCACTACACTTTATTATACTACGCAGAGTATTGTTATTAGGCTTGAGAGAGATCGAAATATCTTTGCTGACTAATGTGTCAACAAGAAAATTTTCAATGTCTTCAATCTCGTAGCTACCAGTTGGTAAGTGAACTATCTCTTCACCTATGTAGAACTTATTGTTACCGGTATCGATATTGGGAATGGAGTTGAATGTAAGCAATTCGACTAATCCGAGAATGTAATTCTTAGTTGTAGAAAGTTCGATTGGTGGGAAGTATTGGGCTTCGAGGATTGAAGTTTTAGCGGAGAGAATTAAAGTCAATGATGAATCATCCATGACAGTTAAATTGAGAATAACATGTCAGTTAATTTTCATCTCCTTATATAGTCTATTAGTCAAAAATTTAAGACAAAGATGTCCACAATTGAAGGTATTATAATCTTGATATCTTTCAGGATTATATTTCACTTCACCAACACCTAAATATAGCAATAACTCTATCGGAGGTTGAAGATTTCCAAAACTATCAAAGTAAACAACGTTAACACCTCGTTTGCGGTAAGTGACCCAATATGTACCCGGACCTCGATTATGATCCAAATTGACTATAGCTGATTCGTTGTAAGCTCTTCGGTAAGGAGTCTCGCATAAATACACCGCGAATGTTCGAGATCTTCATGATTTTAGCATACTTTACAATATCGAAATCTGTAAGCGCTCTCTTAGGTAATCTTACTTTGACAATCTTTTTTTTTTAACCCCTTGCCTACTCTAGACTTCAAGAAAAGTCCTAATCCTTTCTTATGTGGTTTCAAGTATAGTCCTCTACCAAGAGCTATTTCTTCCATCTTTTTATTGTGTCTTTGACTTTCCTCTAACTTGAGCTTTGCAGATTTAGCATCATCCACAGAGTTAGCTATTCCTGCAGCACCTCCGGCAAGTGCACCAGCTGCACTCAGACCAGCAAATATTGGAACAAGAAATGGTAAGAAACCACCTACTTTTGAAGGAACTGGCAATATTCGAGGAACAACTATATTCCTTTTACCACCAGCTTTCTTAACCATTTTTCGAGCACCCTCTAAAGCTGAATGAATAACCTTACTAGCTGATGAATGAGGAACAACTGAGTTAGAAGCAGCCGTTACTATTCTACGAAGCGTAGTTCGTGACTTCTTCACTCCCATACCGAATCTTGACTTTAATTTCATAGGACTAGTGACAGCCCAACTAGCTGCTCTTTCCTTAATCCCTGAGTCTTTCGCTTTAACTCTTTGCCAAGCCTTTTCAGCTAGAACTCTATCTGCAATGTTCCTAGCTTCAACGTTTTCACGGTTTTTAGAATAAGCTATATCGTGCTCTTTACAAGCAACGTCGAGTGGGTTAATTCCTGGATCACCTCGAGCAAGACGTTTAGCTAATTTAGTACCAGGTCCACAGTACTGATATCCCAGTAAATGAAGTTCAATTGGTAGCTTATTGATAAGATGATTAACGAATCCACGACCACGTCGTTTGTATATTATCATCACATCTTTAAGGCTAAATAACAACTGATGTTGGAGAGTATAAAAGCGCTCTATTTATACTCTTCATCATCAGTTGTCAATCAGCTCTCTCTAACAATGAACTTCAAAAAGTATGCAGTTAAAACTTCCAATAGCGAATTTTGACGTTATTGCAGAACCTGAAAAAAGAATAAAGCGACATGGGGATTTGCTGCCAGACAGTATTCGAGCTGTGTTTTGCGGACCATCAAATTATGGTAAAACTAACAGTTTACTTGCTCTCATTACACATCCCAATGGTGTCAGATTCGAGGATGTGTACGTGTACTCAAAGTCTCTGAATCAAACAAAATATCAATTTTAAAAAAATCTATTAAAACCTATAAAGGGTATAAAGTATTTCCCATTCAGCGAGCATGAAGATGTTATAGCCCCCGATAATGCTCTTCCCAACTCAATCATGATATTTGACGATGTTGCTTGCGAGAAGCAAAACAACATCAAACCATATTACTGTATGGGTAGACATAAAAAAGTTGACTGTTTCTATCTTTGTCAATCTTATGCACAAGTTCCAAAGCATCTCGTGCGTGACAATGTAAATCTGTTGGTTATCTTTTGACAAGATGATCTAATTCTCAAGCATCTGTATGATGATCATGTTAATTCCGATATGAACTATGTACAGTTTAAGGATATATGCTCAAAGTGTTGGTCTGATGATAAGCATGGATTTTTGATGATTGATAAGGATAGTCCAATTAATGGTGGTAGATACAGAAAAGGTTTTGACTGCTTTGCTATAAATATAACACGGATGTAGCAAAACCAACAGTCTGTCTCTATCGATTGCAGAATCAACAATAACATGAGTGATATTGAAAAAGAAAAAAATATTCTAAAGCAGCTTGTGCAGGCTCAAAATGCAGTCAAGCGCAAATATAGCATGTTGAAGGCGGAAAAAGATGATTTTGAAGAGTTGTCGAGGATACATTTAAGCCAATTGTCAATCCTCTACATCAGCTTGTGTCTACAACAACTACTACTACTGAACAAAAGTCACCAGCCTTTAAACGAAAGAAGATTTCTTCTTCTCTCAATAATACTGTGATAAAGAAACCGAAAAATGAAACTCGACAACAGTATTCATGATGATGATGATGATGACGATGATGATGATAGTTTTGATGAAACTTTGAATGAAGAGAATGTAGCTAAGATAGATGATGATAAATTTTGAAACAGCTGCTAGTGCTACAGAAGAAGAAGAAGAAGATTATGAAAAAGATAAGTATATTCAGATGTTGAAGCATAAAAAGGATATTGATAAAATTTACGGAATTCGAAAGGAGAATGGGCAGTGGATGTTAGGTGATTCTCCCATTATCTTCGGTGATAAAGCATCAAAGTGAAAGATGGAAGATACATGAAAACTAGTGGTTTGATGGAGTTACTGATAACTAAAGATCCTAAGAATTATAACCAAACTGATCTAAAAACTTATCAAAACTATCCTCGAGACGACGTATGCTCATAAGAAACAGCATAAAAATAGTGAATCGATTCGAGTTCATAACAGTAAAAAATATACCAACATCATAGCGCCACTTTTTAAGAAAAGGGGAGGAGCGCTATTAAAGAGGCAAGCTCTACCTCGATACAAAATTGCTCGACAAAATAATCAAATGGATTATGTATACTGGAACGATCCTAATGAGTTGGTTGACAGACTTCGTTTGCTTGTAGCTGAGCAATCAGCTGGTAATCCTAGTCATATTAATGAAATTCATTCTATCATTGAAAAGCTACGTGAGGATGGGTATATATATTGAACGTATAAAATTCA